>RJWT010016068.1:0-20069 GCA_004365215.1 Cuniculus paca | reverse complement strand
GAGTTTGTAATGCTGTTTTTCCCCCTCAGGTTGTTTAGCAGACATGACCCACAAGCAGAAGAAGCATTAGCAAAGAGAAGAGGAAGGAATAGTCCTAATGGGAACCTTATTAGGATGCTTGTTCTATTTTTTCTTGAAAGTGAGGTAAAAAAAAAATTTAACATAACTAATGTGTTGTATTACATATTAAATAAAATTGTCCTTTAATTTATTGTAATTAATTGATTTTTTTCAGTCAAATGAAAACAGTCCTATCTCTTGTACATTTTTTCAACTGCTTGATTATAGAATCAATATTCCGCCTTTTGTAGGAAGAAGTTCTGAATATATTTGTAGGTGTGGCACAGTAGCCAATATAGACTAGTAAATTTGTTAAAAGTTTTATGCAATTCCAGTGTTGCAGTATTTCAGACTTTTTTTTACTTGAATTATCTGTAGCTTTTAAACTGTTGTTTATGAAAGTTGTCAGTCTGTTAAAACCATTAACTCTGTCATTTTAAAATCTTATTACTGAATTAGGAGAAAAAAATATTCAGTTGTTTTACTTGACAGTGTAAAGTTTACTTTACTTGTAAGTACCATGGCAGTGTATCTATCTGCTATAGTCAGTTATAGTTTAAATGATTTTATAAGGCTGAAGCAGTAGGATAGCTGCAGGGGCCAGCCTGGGCTACATAGTGAGTTCAAGGCAAGCCTGTAGTACATAGTGAGACAGTGCCTCAAAAAAAAAAAAAGTGATTTTATACTTAACACTCATAATGTATTATGTATTGGGATCTGTTTTCCCTCATTTGCCTATTATAATATTGTTTGACATTTTTCTTACTAGGATGACATTCTTACGAAGGAGAACTGGTAAATTTAACCTAAAGAGCCCCTGAATGAATTTAGAAATGAGTGAGAATAAGAGTTACAAGACAACTAAAAAAATTCTATAAATTTAAGGCTCAATTTTATTTGGCCAAGAGTGTTTTTGACTTGTATCAGAATGTCAGGGAAGAAGAGAAATTTAAAAGGTTCCATGAATGTTCAAATCTGAGAATGCTAGAGGAACTGTAGGAATTGGGAAGAGACAAACAGGCAAGCTATATGAAAAATGAAATCAGAGAACTATGAACTGAATTCATTGAATGACATTGGTTAGGACACAGCAGGGTAGAAAGCAGAGGAGTTTCCCTGATATTCTGAGTTGCAGTGGATAGAGAAAAAATAAACTTAGAAACAAAACCAGCTGGAGAGTTGGCATTTGAGTAAAGAATGTATTTAAGGATAATATTTTAATGTGCTCACAGATCACCTGTGTATGTTGTTAAAATGCAATTTCTGACATGGGAGCTCTTAAAAAGGGCCTGAGGTTTTGTTCTTTTTCTTTCTTGTGGTTGTTTGGGAGTTTTTTTTGGTTTTATGGTAAACTGACATTTATTAAGTTTATTGGTACACTTTGGTATACATAATGATCACATTCATCAGGGAATTTGTACCTGTACATGCTACATGTTGTTTCCTCTTTTTTTTTTTTCAATACCCTCTTTTCCCTTCACACTTTGCACAGTAAGGATATAAAACACTATTTTATTAACAAAGCAAATTTGGGTAAATTATAGAATAAAGTACAAAATACCAATTTTTGAAGTAAAATACTAAATGTCCAGTAAATAGCACACTTAAAGAGCCCATTTGAAATTACATTCCTAACACCCACTTAGGTTTTAGACGAATGGAGTAAAAAGTGTAACTCAACAGTCAAAGCCTATGTAAAATGATGACTTGTATACCAACAGTAGTTTCAAAAATCGATAGGAATGAGACATGAAAATATTATTAAACTGATGAAGAGTTTAGAGTGTGGAATAGTAATATTTTAATTGAATTATAAAATGTTGAATGAAAGAGGTTTACAGTGCAGGTGAAATTATACAGGTCAAGAAACCTGCTTAAACTAGCTGTTAGTTTTATTTTACTACCAAAATATAACAATTTAAAATTGTCACAGCCTTTATAACACTTATTAATTTCACATGACAAAAAACCTTGTATTTTAGATGCATGCCATTTAGAAGGATAATTGAAATTTGAATGCAGTTAGTCCAGATTTCCCTATAGATACTGTAAAATGTAGAGTTTGTTACAGACTCATATGGTTTCATAGGGACAAGGAAGCTATTAGTAATTATTTCAGAAAATTATTATACAATCCAGAAATACAGGCTTTCTCTTTGTAAGCATATGGAATGTTGAGACTAATTGTGGCAGTCAGAAATTTGACAGCCATATCATTCATACATCCAAGAATTGTCCCCAGAATGTTCATTCCTAAGGTACAAGTGATATCCTGGGTTTGTTTTTTTCTCTTTGTTTCTATTTTGTTTTTGTTTGGTTCTTCAAGATTCACCTTTTAAATGGCTCTATTTTAACAGACATAAATTGTATAGAAATTCTGGGCCTGATAACTTGGGGTAATTATTCGAATTTTAAATGATTTGACATATAAAGGGTTGCTATAAGTTTCTACCATACAGTGTGAAATCCTTCATTGTTCTTATCTAGCCAACAGAAAGGTTAGAAGACAAAAAAAACTTCAGATAAAATATTGAAAGTAAGTCTGAACCTAATTAAAGATAGATTAGAATATACCTTGAAAATTATAACTAAAATTATTTGGAAAATGAGATTGATTTATCCTATATATAAACTTAGAAGAAAGATATAAATTGAAGTATATTTCTACTTAGCAGGGCAAAATTCACATGAATACAAATAATTTTAATTTATATAATACATAATTTATAAATGCAGTTTGATATAATTTTAATTGTTCATGTTGCCATACAGTGATTTTTTTTTTAATGCATTGAAGAGTTACAAGTTTTGTTCATCTAGTTTTTGAAGAATACAAAGAATGCTTGTTTGTTTTGTTTTGTTTTGTTATTTGTGGCACCGGGGATTGAACTCACAATCTTGCACTTGCCAGGCAGGTGCTTAGGCCACTGAGCTAGATCCCTGGCCCTTGTCTTTTTGAGACAGGGTCTCACTATGCCGTTCAGGCTGGCCTTGAGCCCACTTTGTAGCCCAGGCTGGTCTCAAACTCACAATGATCCTCCTGTCTCAGCCTCTTGAGTGCTGGGATTACAGGCATGAGCCACCACACCTGGCTAAGAATGCTTGTTAGCTACCTGATTTTCACACTTTTTAAAAAAATAATGACATGGAAAACAAAATTTTTTTTTGGCATTTTTACAATTCCCGTTCCTTTTTAATCCCAGTTTTTTGTTTTTGTTTTTGTTTTTAATGGCCACTGAAAATGCCTTATTGTCTTCCTTCTTATAGTGTCATCTTTCACTTTAAAGTGTTTCAAAAGTGATTATGACATTCTACCCTTACTAGGGCATGTTAGAACTTTTTTCCTTTTTTCTTCAAACATTATTTTACCTGGTAATCTAACAGAGAGTTGAAACCACCAAGTTCTGTGGTTGTCACAGATGCCCACAGACAGTAGGACCATCCTAGATGCAGTGTTATAGTAAACCAGTCACTGACTGATCTTCCTGTTTTGAAAAACCCCAATTTTTTTTCTCAAAATAAAATAAAAAGGGCTAGGAATGTAATTCAGTGATCCCTCTAGGATTCCATCTTCAACACAAAAAAAATGTTTAAAGAGCTCAATTTCTCATAGGAATATTAACAATGTGCCAGAGCTAAATTTTAATTTGCCTCAGTTCAAGATCAAAGGGGCTGAATTATGCCATCAGTTTCACCAGTAAAAACCTCAGACTAAATTAGTCGAGATGGAAGAGGTGCCTAGCATGGTGGCACACTCCTGTAATCCAGCACAGAGGAGGCAGAAGTAGGATAGCTATGAGTTTGAGGCCAGCCTGAACTACATAGTGTGACCCTGTGTCAAAAAAAAGTTGCCATTTCACCAATACAGTGAAGAATTTATGGAAGCTTCAAAGTAAGTGAGGAAAGACTGCAAATTCTGGTAGTATTAAGTAACCTATAGTCCATGAAGCAAAAATAGAAAATTCCATTTTTAACTGAAATTTTCTAAAGAACTCTAAAATACACTAAAAAATCAGAGCAGCAGAAGGTGGTAAGTGGGTAACATAAATAGTAAATAAATGGCTGCCCTTTAGCTGAGCCCATTTGTCACTTTAGAACTGCTGGTACAGTAGGTCTGAGAAGCAGAGTAGTAAATGCTCAGATAATTCATGACCACCAATAGGGATGAGAAATTTTTACATGCAAAAGACAAATTATATTCCTATACGGTAGAAAGAAAACCTGCCTGATACAGATGTCCTCTTTCCCCTTTCTTTGCTCAATCAAGGAGACCAGGATCTTGTAATCACACTCCAAAAAAGGATGCTGAGTTAGGTATGATGGTCCACATATATAATGTCTGCACTCAGGAGGCTCAGGCAGGAAGATTGCCAGCTTGGGCTAAAATGTTCAAGGCCAGCCTGAACTATTTACTGAGACCCTATCTCCAGAAAAAAATAAAAGGAAGAGGAGGGGGAGGGGAAAGAAAGAATGAATGGATGGATTTTGGCTGCTACCATTCTTGAATCTAAACCATTAACATATATTAACTGCCACAAAGACTCTGAAACTTGAAAGAGATCTAAAACTCAACCTATTGACGAAAATACTTAATTCATTGCCCCAAGTGAGAATATGCCATTATAAGAAAGACAGGCCATGTGAGAGGAGACTATTTAGAAAGAGGAAGATACTTTACAGAAATAAAAACTTGATTTTAAAATCTAAGGTAGTCAATAAATATTGGTCCCAATTGACACATCCAAGGATTGGCTCTAGATTGAACCAAAGAATTTTTCTTAGAAAGCAGTACAAAAGTAGAAAAGCCTAAGAGAAACAGGGTACAGATTAAAAGTCATATAGATCTAGTAGTAGCTCTATAAAGAGAACAGAGAAAATGAAAGAAACTAACCAGAAGACACATAGTTCAGAAAGTTTACTACCTATGGACTCTATATGCAGACTACTAGTTGAGTATGTGCCACATGAAAAATGTATCCAGTAAAAGAAAAATACGAATATAAGAAATTTTGATGAGCAAGCAGGTCTCAAAATTTAGAGCTAAGCCTAAATAATGAGGCTGTGAAGTTTAAAGCACATAAATAAGTATTTTTAAAAGACAGGAGTGTCATTTTCAAATTAAATACAAATGTGCTAGTGATCTTAATAATAGAAAAATATGTTAGAAAACAAAACTCTGAGGGAAAGCACTCAGGGAAATACTGCATAGAGCATAGAGAATAAAATGCCAGGAATAAAGCCAGACATGGTGTAAACTTAGCATTCAGGAGGCTGAGGCAGGAGGATCATGAATTTGGAGCTAGCCTGGGCTGCATATAGTATAGAAAGTTCAAGGCCTGTCTGAGCTGCAGAGTGAGACCTTTTCTCAATAAACAAAAAACAAAACAAAACGTTAGGAGTATTTCCAGTATCAATTGTTATTGAAAGTTGAAATAAAGATGTAAAAGTAGCTATGTGCTGTTTACAGATATGTCTTAGTCAAAGTGAAACAGGTAGTTTACAAATAAAGTTTTTTTCTGATGGCATAATTCTCATCTGGGGGAATTAAGTTGTAAGAGATACTGTCTTAGTTATATTTCTGTCCTTGCTGAGACAAAATACCCAACACACACAAGGGAAGAAAAGTTTATTTAGCTCACAGTTTGTAAAGGTTTCAGTCCACAGGTGGCTAGCTCCAAGACAGTCATGCATGGCAGAGGGGCAATAGTCCATGGTGGCAGAAAACAGCAAGAGCAACAAGAGAAAAACAGGACTCTTTCTGTCCCTTACATTGTATGCAGGCTATCCGCCCTAGGGTGGATATAGCACTTATACCCTTAATCCCAGCACTGCACTGTGAATCAGTCACACACTCTACATTCAGCTACCTTCAAAAAAAAAAAAAACCCTGTAACTGCATGAGGCTTGGGGACAGCTAGACATAAACAGATATGTACAAAAAGAAAATGGTGCAAGGACAGTATATTAAAAGATAAATGAGAATTATAGATCAAAAGCATTAGTCACAAAGGGGAATATTTTATATTTACAAAAGGTATAAACCACCAGATGTATAATTGTGCATATAAATACCTGTTCTGTGAACATACGCATCTACATAAGCATAAAAACCTATTTTTTCAGCATATTTTTTGTAGTGGTAAAATACGCATTACAAAATTTACATTTTAAGTGCAAAATTTAGTAGTATGAACTTATTTTCATAGTACTGTGCAATCATTACTGCCATTCATCTCCAAAACTTTTTCCCAAACTGAAACTGTTCCCCTGCAGCATAGGTGTTAGCAGCAGGAGTTTTGAAACATTTTTTTTTTTAATCCTGCTTCCATTTTGATGTTTGACAGCACGTTGTATACTACTTGTTCCTGTCACTATAGGAATGTTACTGATCATCCAAGATTGGTTTCTCAAGACATATGACTTAGTTTTTTTGTTTTTTGTTTTTTGGTTTTTTTTGCGGCACCAGGGATTGAACTCACAACCTTGCGCTTGCCGGGCAGGCGTTTAGACCGCTGAGCTAGATCCCCGGCCCTGGTGTTTTTGAGGCAGGGTCTCACTATGCCGTTCAGGCTGACCTTGAGCTCACTTTGTAGCCCTGGCTGGGCTCGAACTCACAATGATCCTCCTGTCTCAGCCTCCCGAGTGCTGGGGTTACAGGCGTGAGCCACCGTGCCCGGCTGACATATGACTTTGTAAAGTTTGAAGATACAGTACCTTGCTTTAGGCCTTTGCTCATGTTCTTTCCACCCTAAGATGCTAATCAGTATTATCTCCTCCCACTTGAACAGAATTGTGTGTGTGTGTGTGTGTGTGTGTGTGTGTGTTTCCTGAGGCATTTCTGCAACAAAGGTGTTATATTTAAAATAAAGTATAGATGTGAGGTGAGAGAAGGCAGAGCATTTAACAAGTCATCAAACTTTGCATTGAAGTTAAAATTTTTTTATGATTGAATTAGGAGTAGGAAAAAAAAACCAATTCAAGTGCCACGTGTACCATGACAACTGTAGATAACCAATAGATCTTGAAAAGTAGCTTCCAAAACTTCAAACTCACCACTCCTTAAAGAAAAACATTTTCTCTCACATGTACAAGGATATATAATGCAGAATAGATAAAGACTGTGGTGTAGCTCAGTGGTACAGTAGTTGCCTACCATGTGTGAGGCCCTCAGATGCCCCCTGTGCCCCACCTTCCCCCAAAAAAGTATGAAATATTTACCCTTTTTATGTGCTGTACACTGTTCTTTACTCAGGGAAAGAGGCCGTTTGTTTGTTTGAGACAGGGTCTATGTACAATATTCCAGCCTGGTCTGGAGCTCCTAGCAATCTTCCTGCCTTGGCCTCCCAAGTGCACCACCACACCCAGCTTGTCTGTTTTATTTTTTTGAAACTTTGGTCTCAATGCATTAAATTAGCTTTAACAATACAAGAATGAATTATAATCCATAGTTCTCTCTGATCTCAAAGGTGATTTAGCTACATCTCATAAAACTAAAAAGATCTTCTATACAAATGAATGAAAAAGATTTATGAATGGCGGAAACTAAAACAGTATCAACACCTTTACTTACTTTCCCTGAAAAGCTTCTTTGGAATAAACCATATTCCCCAACGTTTAATGACCAAATAGTACAGAGATTGTATTAAGTGTTTGATGAGTAATTTAAGTATGTTTGTTTGCTGTGGGAACATGATTTCCAGTGAAAATTATGAAGAAGGCAATGACCAACAAAATGAAATGAGGTAAGGGGTGTATTGAGTCAAGTGGAAATGAGAATGGAAAAGAGAAGAGAGAGAATGATTTATATTTTTCTTTTTGTCATTACAAAATGAAGATGTAAAGTAAGCAAGGCTAACACCAAGGGCTCAAATGGGATTATAGGAGAAATTGGTCATTTCTTTTTTTAAAAAATACAGAACCAAAAAAGATAGTTTAAAAGAGACAAGCAGGTATAGTAAAAAGTGACTTAGATTTGGCTTACTATTCTGGGAGTTCTGGTAACTGGCTGTCTGTTTTCTCATTGGACTAAGAGATCTTAAATCTTCCCATCATAAATGTTAAGTTAATTAATTCTACATACTATGTCCCAAATTATGTTATTTATTCTTTAAATGCTTCTTAGAATCATTGAGTCAAAGCCGTATTAACTATGATGAAAATGGTTAACTCAACATAATATTAGTAGGTTTTTTTTCTCATTAAACATTCTTTAGTCACACTGAGTTTGTTAATTTTAGTTACATGAACATGCAGCCTACTTGGTGGACAGTTTGTGGGAGAGCTCTCAAGAACTGTTGAAAGACTGGGAATGTATGACAGAGTTGCTATTAGAAGAACCTGTTCAAGGAGAGGAAGGTATAGTATTTTGACAAGTTGAGATATATATATATATATATTTATTTATTTATTTATTTATTATGTTTCCATTGATAATCATACTATATAGATAAGTATATGACTCACTTCTTTAAAATGAATGTATATAAGTATGTATTTACTTTTCAAAAAAACAATTTATTTCCTATAACAAGCATGCCTCAATAATTTACAACTTGTTTTTGTGTTAACTCTGCTATCACGCTGCATAAGTGTTTTAAAAATGTGTAACTGCGGTGTAATATTCAAAAAAATTCTTTCTTATAGTTTGAGACCTAAAAAATAAAAAATACTGCTGTGGTCAATGTAAAAAAAAAGTACATCCTGAACCTTTTTGCTGTATTAACATGTAAACTTGAAAGAGCCTTTGACACATGATTTTCCTCTCTGACCTCTTCTCCCTGTCTCCTTCCTTTCCCCCCCTCTCCCTCTCCCTCCCTTCCCTCTGTGTGTGTGGTATTGAACCAAGACCTTACATATATAAACATATACTGACCATCATACTGTATCCCAGCCCCAGTGCATAGGATTTAATTACATTACAAACATCTCCTCACTTGTTAGGTGTTTTGAAATCAGAAATAAGGTCATTTATCTTGCTGTTCAAGAAATGGGGTTGGGAGGTTATTTCGGAAGTATGATTTTTACACATTGCATACCATGCACTACATAATAAATTTATTTCATAAAGAGATAGTATTCTAAAATATTTCATGAATATTAGCTCCTTAATACAAGAAATGCTTTTTCCTATGCAACATACTCCTTGGTTCTCAAAGTAACCCATAATGGAACTTTTTAAAACAAACTAGTAGGGGCTGAGATATAACTCAACGCCATAGTGCCTGCCTAGCAAGCGTGAGGTCCTGAGTTTGATTCCCGGTTCAAAAAAAAAAAAAACTACTAATTCATTTAATTCATACATCAGTCCTAAAACGTAGGCAATATAATCATGTAACTGTAGCTCATAGTGAATTGAACATGAACTTCACAATCAAAAGAACTATAAATTCATATTTTTAACTCTTGTCACTTCTGACTCAAAGTTCTTAATTTTTCTGAGCCTTTATTTCCTCTGTAGCATTAAGATTGCTTTTCTTACATAACGTAGGCGGTTGTTGTGTTAAGATAGTATACTGTTGATTCCTTGTTCTGGTTTCCCTACCCTCCTATGTGATTCAACCGCTTAGAATAATAAGAGCAGAATGAGCCATCCCCTGAACTTAAGTACCTAAACAGGTCACCAGGAGAGTGTGCATCCATTCCCTAGTGTTCATGTGTTTTTTTCTTTTCTTTTTTTATTTTATTTTTATTTATTTATTTATTTATTTTTTAGACAATCTTACTGTGTAATTCAGTCTGTCATTGAACTTACTATGTGACCCTGCTTGACTGCAAACTCACTGCAGTCTTCCGGCCTCAGCCTCCCAAGTGATGGGTTTACAGGCATACACCATCATTCCTGGCCCCAGTGTTCTTTCTAAGCAGTGGTGTGTATTTCTGTTTTGGAGTTGACAAAACTTAGTGGGAGAAGCAGCAGGTATACATCATACCCAAGTTTAGTCCTGCAGCCTGGCTCAGTATGCCTTTTCAAAACTTAACTCAAAATATTTGCCTCATAACTTCATTTGTTGTCTTCCCAAACTTTTCCCAGCCCTTCTTTCAAGATGGAGCTTACTATTCTGTATTTGGCTCGACCTTAATTTTTATTGACTCTATTTGCATGTATTTCTTTCTTCCGTGATAGTCTAAGAGAATGATGCTATTACTAAATTAACGGGGCCCTCTGCTCAGTAGGTCAGACTCTTGGCTATATTCTGGGTTCCTTTCACTTTTGTTATCGTAGTAATAGGAACGTGTGTTCTTTTTGTCTTCATTTTACTTACACATTTTCCTAAGTTTACTGACTTCATACATTCTGTTTCTAACTAACTGTAATATTTTTACTGTTAAAATTACTACTGTTCCTCAGGAAGCTGAAGCAGGAGGACTCCCACAAATTTGAGGCCAGCCTGATAACATAGTAAGCTGGACTATTTAGTGAGACCCTATCTTAAAAAATAGTCACTACTGCCCAATCAGCACTTGAAAAAGAGGCCCTCACATAATATTGAGTGTGACATGTTCCATCCATTTTCTTTGCGTTTTTCTCAACCATAGTATTAGCAAATTATCAGAATAGGTTAGAGCTTCTTATTTCTGATTTCTACCTATTTTCTTTCTACCATCTCATATTAACATTTTATCTACCATCTCATATTAACATTTTTATCTTGGAAGGCAAGGTATAAAATTATGGGAAGAAGCACCGAGGTTGTATACTTCAGTACTGTTAACTTTTTAAGATAACTTACATAAGATATGTAAATCAATTAATAGCAATTACCAAGTCTTTCATTCATCAAAATAATCTACACGAATTTACTATATTAAAATAACTGTGCACTGTCATCTGTTTCATGTAGTTTAAATTTTGTCGACATTGAACTTCTTTGGTTTCTAGTCAACACATTATTTTGGCTTGGCTTGTGTTTTATAATCTGTTTTTAGCTATAGAAGAGTGACTTATAACATGGTAAAATTTTTTTAAAGCCAGCTACACTTTTAGGATATGATTCAATCTGAATAAGAAAGTCCTGGAAATTAGGCATAACAATTACTGTATCTACATAATAACTCAATTTTATTCTTAAATTTTCTTCATGAGTCCTGTGTTAAATATAAGCTCTGGCAAATAAGTTTACTGATCTGATATTATAACAAAATATCACTTAATAACTTGTTTATTTTTGAAACTACTTTAAAAAACCTTTAGATGAATGATTTATAAAATTTCGGTGGAGAAAAGTCTAGTTAAAAGTAGAAGACGTAGGACTAAAATTTGGTGAAAGAGACTTTGAGAAACACTACAACACCAACTTAAATCACAGTAGCCTTAATGCTGTCTTGTAGTATTTTTGAGTGGCTGTGTGTGTGTGTGTGTTTATGCAAATGTGTTTATTCTACAGAGAAATATAAATTGAATAAAATTTTATTGGAACGTTAAGTTGTTGGTTCTTCACAGCTCAGCCATCAGCTATCCAGAACAACTCACTTAAGTTCTGAGTTTTAGCTTCTTAACCTATAATATGAAGACTTTTGACTATATAATGTTTTTTGGTCAGTTCTGTGATTCACTCAGTAGGTAAAGAAAATGTGAATACAGTAGTAGTATTCTTCAAAGCAGGGATCATCCATCCATTTATACTTTTAAAAATATTTACTGGCTTTTTTGTGTACCAAATATTATGTTAAATGCTAATGACATAGGGAAATGAAACTCCTAACCTACTGTATGTCCCGTACAAGTTCGTGTTCTCTAAAATTCCTAGAATGACTTACAGGAACAATGAAGGTTAAGAGCAGAATATATTTATTGTGAAAAAGAAAGCTTCTGTCTGAGAGAGAGACAGAAGGGGTCCCATCGGGTTGCCAAAGACTCTGTCTTTTCTAGGGTCTTTTATAGAGTAAAACCACAAGGTGAGACAGGTCCAAGGTGTGGAAAACCTGGGAACTGGCAAGGTGGGAATAAGGTGATACAGAATTGTGGTTAACCAGTAAGAAGCAAGTCATGTAGCAAGCAAGCATGCTTAAGGAGCAGTGACTCTTCCTATAGAGGGTTGGGATAGTGACTTCTGGCTTTCTCAGGGTGATAGAGACCTATTTAGAATATCAGTACTTAGGGTATGGGTGCATTTGTTTGATCTTTTGTCTTGAGGCCTAGCCCACAGCAGGAGGTGTCTGTCTCTGTCTCCCCCACACTTGCAAAGTATCTGAGCTTCTGCACTGGCTCCTTGGAGAACTTAGCCCTGTCTGACTGCCTATAATAATTCTGTCTAACTCAGTTACCTGCAACACTAAGAATACAGTATTAAACTAGTCCAAATCATTGCCTCTGTGGAGCTCACATTTTCATAAGGAAGATAAGTCAAAAGCAAGTTAAAAAAAAGTATTTCCAAGAGTTAAAAAGTGTCCGTAATGAATAATAACAAAGAGGGCTCCTTCTTTAGAGTGAATCTTCATGGAAAACCTTTCTGAGGAGTCCATGTACAAGCCATGAAACTAAAGGATAAGGGAGTAGCCATGAGAATTGTCAAAAAAGCTACTTGGATAGTGAAAATAGCAATTACCGAAATATAAATGATATCATGTTCTGGGAGCTACAATATTTAGAACATAGTGAGGCAGTGCTACAAGATGAGATAGAGGCAGAGGTAAGATAATGTTGAGCATTTTCGTTTGTAAGTGAATTTATTTAGTTGATTCTCGATGTAATTGGAATGCCATTGGCAGATTTTATAGAAAATAACATTCAGTTCATATTTTAAGAACAATGCCTTTAAAATATGACTTGAAATACACAGAAAGCTAAGAATGTAATTCTTTAATTTGTCTCATTGGGAAACAATAATAAAGATGAAGAGAAAGACAGCATATAAAGAAAATAAAAGCCCATGTCTGAATTAAAGATTGTGGATACTGAGCAAAAGCAGGAACAGCAAGATAGAACAAGAGCCCTGATCAGCAATAAAAGGGATAAGAAATACACGATTTTACAAGTATAGTAGAGTGTGCTCAAGAGGACTGTGGTTAATGATATATACTGTAGAACTGTGGTTAATAATGTCATATATTGCTTTAGGAAGCACACAAACGTGATTTAGTGATGATTTTTGTCATTGGTGACTTTAGAACATTTATTTTCAGTAGTAATTAAGAGAGAAGCCAGAGTTCAAAGTGATAAGACTAGACTAAAATGAACACTGAGAAAATGGAGATGATATGTGAAGAGGGATTCCAAGAGCTAGAATGTAATCTGAATAATTTATGATGTGAGCAGCTACCTGTTTGCGTTAATCATTGTTGGCTTTTGTCTGTGGCATGGGCTTCTTTGTTTCATTATCATGTGGCTTTGCTGTCATCTCCCAAAAATGACTTGAGTTAAATTTCAGCTGTTTTTGATTTTACCTTATCTCCTCATTCAGTAAAAGTTTCTAAATGGATGATTTCAAAGATTAAATTAACAAACTATGGTATTGGTCACTGTGTAAAATTGAATTATGCGTAAACACTACTATAGGTTTACTATATAGACTTTTTCTTTGTTTTTTTGGTTGTTTCTTTTGAGACAGGGTCTCACTATATAGTTAAGTTAGGATGAGATGGAAAGGCTGAAGTTGTGTCTTTTTCCTAAAACAATGAAAATGTTAGAAACAAAAAATGACAATTAAAATGTACATACATACAAATCAAGGTGTACAAATTCCTAGTTTTGGTACAGACTAAAGTACATTCGCCTTTTCATTGTCTTTTTGTCCCAGTGTATTTTAAAATAGTGTGAACTTCTAAATTTTCATAGTTTATTGTACTTTGTATTTTAATTTATATCCAACTCTGTCTCCATGATTCCTGCATCCTGGTCTTACATCATATATGGAAGAGAAGGAATTAAACTATTCAAATTATCCACAATATCTATGTTTTGGTAGGAGCATAGATTTTTGAAGATATGAATGAATTCAAAAGAAAAGTACATAATTTATGTGAAGAAAAGAATGTTTTGCTAAATGATGTAACACAAAGTCTCAAATAAAAACTGTGTGATGTTCTTAGATGAAAAGGTTGTAAAGGGCCAGAGATACAGCTCAATGGCATAAGCAACTGCCTGGCAAGCTCAAGGTCCTGAGTTTGCTTCCCAGTACCAAAACAAAACAAAAAAAGATCATGAAAATGTCTGTTCTTTTCAGTGTAATGTATAATTTTTTTAACAATGCTAGTCATAATTCCAGTGGATTTGAGAGTTCTGGGAAGAAAGGTTAAAACAAGTACTATGTAAAAAGATATTAAAGTTTATATAGAATTTTAAGCATAAGTTAAAAAGGAGGTATTACACGGTGGTTAAGAGGACTGAATATAGTCAGTTTACCTGGATTCATATATTGGCTCTACTACTACCAAAGCATTCCGAAGTATTTTAGTCTCTCCATGGGTTATTTTCTCTATCCGTAACATGAGGATATTAGTTCCTCTCTCTTGGAGTGTTTGTGTATAGAACAAATTTGTAATAACTAAACTACTTTGCTATTAGCATTGTAGAAATTACCAAAAAAATTTTAAAAGACTAGTTATGGCAACATTTTTATTCAAGTTAGTCAAATGAGGTTACATAGTTGTATTTTAACAAATTATATAATAAATTTTCAATAATCTAAACAGATACTGATACACCAAAACTAAAGACTATACTTAGAATAAAGATCTAAATGTATAAGCCTAGATCGTGTTTTTAAATTGACAGTTAAATTTAACAGGGAAACGTTTTTATTTAATAGTGGTAGAGAAATAATTAGCTGTTTATTTGGTGAGAATAAACAGGCCCATCCTGTTATCAGGATAAATAAATGCAAATGAGTTAAAGATATAAAAGTAAATGAGCAAAAGAGACAGAATGAAAGGAGAAAAGGCAAGAGAGCAAGCAGGAGCAAGAGAGATAGTAGGAGAGAAGAAAATGAAAACTTATATCTGTTTTCTAGAAGACAGATCTTTAAAGCCAGTACGAGAAACTAAAAACCCAAAACAAAACAAATGGGGACAGATGAGATTTTGTAGAATAGTTTCTGACAGAAGGCAGGATAAAAGTTCAGACTACGAAGGACA
Organism: Cuniculus paca; assembly: GCA_004365215.1. NCBI lineage: Eukaryota > Metazoa > Chordata > Mammalia > Rodentia > Cuniculidae > Cuniculus > Cuniculus paca. The sequence continues at coordinate 4,937 of RJWT010016068.1, read as the reverse complement.
AATGGACAAAATTCTTGTGTCAAAAAACAAAAGTATCTTACTGGCCATGATAGCACACATATGTAATCCCAACACTCAGGCTGAGGCAGGAGGATCCCAGGTTCTTGACCAGGCTGGACTATATAGTATGACCCTGTCTTAAAAAATAAAAAGTCAGTGATTACTACCCTAACATAAAAGAGTTCTCATAAATGGATAAGAAAAGTAGAAAAATGGGTAAAGAATAAACAGAAAAATCAGAAGTCATGCATGTACCTGTAGTCTGTCCCTGCTATTCAGGAGGTTAAAGTGGGATGATCAGTTGAGCCCATGATTTTGAGAGCAGCCTGGGAAAAATAAAGAGACACCATCTCAAAAAGAAAAGAAAATTTTTAGGGAAAGAAAAAAAAAGTACACATCACTGGTTAGTACATAGGATGAAGCAAAATAACACTGAAACACAGTTTTACAAGCATGAGCTGACAAAAATTTAGGGAGATTTATACCATTCAGTGCTGACAGGAATACAAAGAACCAAACATTCACATAATTGCAGTTGAGAGTGCAAATTGCAATAAATAGTTGGGTGTGGTGGTGAACATCTGTAACCCCAGCACTTGGGAGGCTGAGGCAAGAGGATTGCCATGAGTTTGAAACCAGCCTGGGCTACATAGTGAGACCAAAAGAAAAGAAAAGTAAATTGTGATAGATAATCTTAAGGTTTCTTATTATTGAGATTTTGCCTTTGGAAATGTATTCTACAGAAATAAATTTTATCAGTTGTATAAAATATATTTATGATGCTTATTGCAGAATTTTTGATACAATGCAAATCTGTAGTTTGACCACACATCAGAAAGATTGGCTAAATTGTGGTATATAAATCATTCATTTAAGATATTATTCATATATGTGTATTGACTTGAAAGGTTTTAAGATGTATTAATGTTTTAAATGTATAGCATGATGATTTTTTAATTAAAAAAGCAGAAAATTCTGTGAGCTTTTAAAAGATACAGAAGATGTACAGTAAAATTTTAGTGTAGCCTAGCTCAAAAGTGTGACTTTAAAAGTATGATATTGAAAAGTATCAGGTATTTTGCTTCATATACTTCTTTCTTGTTTGACTTAAGACAGCAAGCACCTAATACTTGTTTAAAAAAAAAAAATGCTTCAGCAACACAAGTACTAAAATTTGAGAAGTACAGAGATTAGCATGGTACCTATGCAAGGGATGATACACAGATTTATGAAACATCCCATATTTTTTTAAAAATGTAAAATAGCAAAATATAAGGCTTAACTTTAGTCTTTATAATAATCAGCAGTAAAATATGTCTGCAGTTTTCATATAATTGTGTTTATTTTTAGTATATAGTTACTATAAAACTGTCCTACTCATACACATGTATTTTGTTTCACCTCAGCAATGTCTGACCGTCAAGAGAGTGCACTAATAGAGCTAATGGTTTGTACAATACGTCAAGCTGCTGAAGCACATCCTCCAGTGGGAAGAGGTACCGGCAAGAGAGTAAGTTACATTAGTGACAGATTACAACAAAGATTTCTAATGTAATTAATTACATTAAATATTTGAAAATTATCATTAGTATCCCTAAAAATGCAGTATTTTTATATATAGCTTTGTAAATATTTATGTAAACAGCTATGATACTGCTTACGCAGGAGCTTAAGCTCCTGTTTAGCCACTGTGTAATCTTTACTTAGATGAATATTTGTGTTTGTATGCTTAATTTTCTTATAATACATGACTAATAATAAAGGTATTAGTTAGATGAGATACTACTTAAAGATGAAGAGAATATTTCTCCTCTCTTGGTATGAAGAAGTCCTCTCTGCAAAAATAGGAAGTGTAAAAATGGAAAATTTTATCAAAAAATCAAGAATTTATCAAAGATAAAAATGCAAATTCAGAAGTACTTTTCTTTACTGATAAAGTTTCAGATAAAAGCAGCAGGAGTCTGTGGTCTTCTTTTTCCAGGTTTACAATACATGTGTACTCCCCACAACCTGACTGGTAAAATCTGTAGTTTTACCAGAGTTGCACTTTCTGCAAATCCCAGCAACTTTTTTGTCCGAGAGAATGGATTGAATATGGATAACTGATAAAAGCCCATAGCTTTGTTAACTGGAAGTACCAAACTTGGCAGAAACAAGCAGGGAAAACCCACAGTTTTAATAATCCGAGGATGTGATTTGGTTTATAAGAATGGTGGATTAGCCAAAAATGTAACTGAAAAATCATGGAGATTGGAAAGCCATAAAAGGATTTGATAAACACTCTACACATCCCTGACTGACTGAGCAACTTTAAAGAATCCAACAGAAAGTAAGTCAAGCCAAACATAAAAACTGGCTTAATTTTGAATATACTCTAACCTATAATAGATCATTTCTCAGAGGGGACAAATCTTACTACCTTGAGGTATGTGAATACATTCTCAAGATGCATCCCTAAGAGACAATTAATCTCTTCAAATACAACAGCGTTGCCTAGCAAGATGACCTAAAAATCAAAATAATAAAAATTTTGAGAAAAGATAGAATTCACATACCATAAGGGAAATGAAGTAAAGTGTTTAAAGTTGCTCTGAAGAACATTAAACTTAGTGGAGCATGTTGTACACAACTATAATCCCAGGACTTTGAGAGGCTGAGGCAAAAGTATTGCAAAATCATGCCCAGCCTGGACAACTTAGTGACTGAACAAGATACTGTCTCAAAATTGGTGTGTGTGCGTGCGCGCGTGTGTTTGTGTGTGTGTGTTTAAAAGCAGGGTCTGAATAAAAAAATAAAAACAGGGTCTGGCTATGTAGTTTAGGCTGGTCTTGAACCTAGTATGTAAACCAGGCTGGCCTCAAACTTACAGTTGTCTTTCTGCCTCAGTCTCCTGAGTGCTGCATTACAGGCATATGCTGCCACGCCAGGTTTAAAATTTTTAAAAGGGATGGGTATGTGGTTTGGTGTAAAGGTCTTGGGTTCAGTTCTCCATATTATAAATAAAAATGAGAATGTAACTCAGTGTGAAGACCTTGGGTTCAGTCTGTAGTACAGTATATCCCTGTGAAGTCACAGTTCAGAGTTCAAAGCCTCAGTTGTTGGTGATGTTTCTTTAGACTTAGTAATTGGTCCCTGAAACCCCAGCAGTTTCAGAAAACCGCATGTATCCTCCACAGTTGTTTTGGCAGGGTTACATGTAGCCAATCAAGAGCATTATTCAGTTCTCCTTGCTGCTGATTGGCTACTGTCCTGTAACCCATCTCCCTCAGATGCACTAGCATTCCTGCATCATAACAGGTTGCTGCACTGTGTAGCAATCTCACGTGTTGTTAGTTTTGGTCTTAATGCCCTAAGATGAAGCCAAAATGCCCTGTACCTTCTAAGTCTTAATTAAATTAAATTAAATTAAATTAAATTAAATTAAATTACATAACTGCAGGTGCAGGATACATAGTATATTTAGGGTTTAAACTATAAAAATAGACATTTACAGGGATTTTTCTGACCATATCTGAAATTCGTGGCTTTTCAAAATTCCTGTGTGCTCTAGGAACATAACCCCTGCAAATTTCAGTGGTCCACTTACTGAAGAAAAAAACTACTTTACATTTTTTTTCAAAAAAGTTTAATATCCATAGTTACTATGTTGTCTAAAACGTTTTTTAAAGAAAAATTACATGCAAGTAAAGAAACTGTGACCTTACTTGGGGAAAGGGCATGACAATAATACTCTCTCATTTGGCACAGATGTTAGGTTTAGTAGAAAAGTACTTTAGGGCCCTTTTTAAAAATAAATTCAAATTACTAATGGAAAACGTATTAAAGAATTGCAAGAAAATATGAAAAAAGAAAATGAGAACTTTAATAATGAAAAGCCAAGTAATTTTAAATCCAGTAATTTATCTTTCACAAATGGTAGCGTAATAAAACTATTTCCAAATAAACAAAAAGCAAAGACTTGAGAGAAGACCTACTTTACAAAATATGCTAAAATAAGTATCTCAAGTCACAAGGAGTATCATGCAATGGTAACACTAATCTGTGGGTGGATATAAAAGCCTGTATATATATATGTATTTTTTCTCTTCTTAATTTTTAATGGGGCATGAGATTATTTAAATCAATAATTACAGCACTGTTGTGTTGAGATTATATTATATGCACATAATAATTGTGACTGTATTAACACAAAAGAAGGGAAAAAGATATGGAACTTCACTGGAGTAAAATCACTATGTCTTGCTTCAGTTAATTCAATATTAACTTGAAATCAATTAGAGATGTGTTTTAATCTCTAAAACAACCATCCATATCTGAAAAAGCATTATAAAGAGACAGTAGTATAGAAAAATTGTTCAGCTCCTAAAAGAAATAAAAAAAAAACATAAGACATAAAAATTGCAGAGTAAATGGCTGACAAGGTGTCATATATTCAGTGATATTAAAAATTATTTTGAGGGCTGAGGATGTAGTGCAGTGGAAGAATGTTTGCTTAGCATGCACAAGCCCTGGTTTAATCCACAAAAGAATATGGGAAGAAGGGATTCCAATCAGAATACAGAGATTTGAAGTTGAACTTGATGGCAAGAAGATAACAAGTTTGAGGGTAGCTTGGGCAGCTTAGCAAACCCTCTCTCAATTTTTTACAATAATAAGAAGGCCTGGAGATGTAGCTCAGTGTTAGAGTGCCCATGGGTTCATTCAATCAGTATAAAAAAAATTTTTTTTAAGTTTATTGGCCTGGGTCAGATTTGAAGATACAGGTTGAACGTAAAAGGGATGACAGAACGTCATGAAATAAATATGCAAAGAAATCATTATTATTAGACATATAGGCTTAAAACAAAGACTATAAACACTATAAACAAAAAGGATATCCTATAAACGAGTCAATACATTGGAAAGATTCTCAATTTTACATATATACACACAAATAT
>RJWT010016067.1:0-20066 GCA_004365215.1 Cuniculus paca | reverse complement strand
TTCATATTTTAGATTCTTCCTTGGTTCAGGGGACCCACTTCCTTCCTTCTCGTCCTCTCCATGATGTTATATTCCAGCATCTGAACTGTTTCTCTCAGAGAGACTCTTTACTCTGCTGCTTACTGTTCCATCATCTTTAGCTCCTCCCTATTGTATGTTTTGGTGTAGATTTTTTATGAGTAATTGGAATTCTATATGCCTCACTTACCTGTATGTCAAATTTTTTGTCAATGGTTAGAAAGCTTTCTGCTATTTTTTCTGTGAACAGGATTTTTTATTTGTACTATCTCCTGCTTTTTCATTAATTCCAGTCAATCTTATGTTATTATTCTTTGCATCATCTAGTATCTGTTGGATTGATTTTTCAGTTGTTATTTTTAAGAACTTGCTATTTTTAAGAACCCTTTCTTTTCATGAAAGAGTTCAGGTTTTAAAGCTTGTTATTTTTAAGAACTCTTTCTTTTCATGATCCCTAACTTCAGTCTTTTATATCTGATATTCTGTCTGCACATTCACTTATTCTGCTGAGTATTCTTTCAATGACTTTTTAATCTCCTGGATATTTGCTTAAATCTGTTTCATAGATTCCATTTCTTTCCTATGCTGGGTATTCATGGTTTCAATAATTTTTCTAATCTCTCCTATTTTTTGTCTATATCTGCTCTAGCATCACTAACCAATTCTTTCAATATGGTCACCATCTCTGTAGCTATCAAAGAGTCTATTTTTAATTGATTTTTGTTAGAGCCTTGTTCATCTGCCATTTTTTCTGCTGTTACCACTGCAGAGTGTCCAGGTGGGTGGCTTTTGAATTGTTCCACCTCGTTGCCCCCTGGGTTTGTATTTGGTGAACCAGAACTCTGGGGTTGCATCTTGATTAAGTGTCTTGTCATTTTCCATTTTTTTTGTTTAATTTCTGGTTTGATGTTTGTAAATTGCTTATAGCAAGTTGCTTTATTGCTAGTGTTTAGAAACCTTAGGAAATGACTATTTCTCAGAGATGTCCTCCAGGTGTAGCTGGCTTTTGGGTTTTGAGTCTGTCGCAAGATTCTAACTCTCCAATTTAATGGGGATTAGAAGTTGCTGCCTATTTGTTCTAGTCCCTGGTTTTTTGACACTGCCCTATAGTACTGTTTATATCCCTTAGGCACCTTCAGTCTTGGTATACCAAGAAGAACAACTGATTAGAACAGCTATGTCACCTTGCCTAAAGTAGTATGATCAGTAATAATAATAGCATCAAATACAGCCTAGAAAATAACAAATCATGGTTACTGTTGATTTTAAACCTTTAACATATGAACTATATTTGTGATTATACAACAAAATCTAAAACAAACTAGAAAATTGTGTATAGTAAATATGCCCTCAATCTGGTGATTTTATCCTTTGGGGAAAAATTTAAAAGGGGTTAAGGGGAAAATAGAAAAGAAGAAGAAGAGGAAGAGGAAGAGGAAAAGGAAGAGGAAGAAGAAGAAGAAGAAGAAGAAGAAGAAGAAGAAGAAGAAGAAGAAGAAGAAGAAGAAGAAGAAGAAAAAGAAGAAGAAGAGATTAAAAGCAAGGCTGGAGAACAAAGGAAGATTATGCAAACTAAGAAACTGGTGAAGAAGACAAGTGGGAAAGAGGGAAAGAAGATATATAAACAATAAAAGAACAACAACAAAAAAAACCTAGAAACCATGTTTACATTCATACAAAAATAATAATCAAGAAAAATGCAACCAAGAAAAAAAGAAAGAAAAAATGTTCATTTCAAGGTGTTTCTCTGCTGTCACAATAGACAAATTGGGCAGAAAGAGCCCAGGTCTGGGTTGATTAATTCCAGCAAGCCAGCTGTAAATTTATGGCAACATAGTGGATTATCATTCCAGCAAGCCTACCCCTTTAGTTCCCCTGAAGTTGAGGCTGGTTTCTGGCTGTGAGGCTGAAACCTGATTTGTTCAGCAACACTCTGTGTGCCTTCAGCTGACTTGAACTCAGTTCCTTGACCTCCTACCAAGTTGAACTCAGTTCTGCCTCACCCTGACAGTAGGAACCACTAGATGGAGCCAGTCAGAGTACCCTTTGTATGTTCAGCACCGTTAGGTAATGTATACAATACAGATAGCAGAAAAGATAATATAATTTCCTCTAAACTTCATGAAATCCATCTGCTGTTTTAAGATATCATATTCATAACAATCAGAAAGAAAAACAACAAAGAATAAAATTCATGTGTTAAATAAAGTGTAAGACAGGAAATAAGAGAACTAACATAAAAACGGGTCTTCTGACTAGGCAATGAAACAAATAATAGGCAATAGTTATTGAGAACTTACTATATAATAAGATCTCTTCTGAGCTCTTATTTACTCATTCATCCTCATGATAATCTTAAGATAAAGAACATGAAGCCAAGAAAGTTTAGGTAAGTTGTCCATTGTCACACAGATACTCACTGGCACATGGAGAACTGAAGAGTATGAAGATGAAATCCATATGGTGAGTAGCTTCTCAAGAAGCTGTACACAACAGGTCATCTGTGTGCTCCAGGATCAGGCACCTGCTCTATCAGTCAATGGTTGCTTGTCAAAAGAAAATGAGATGAGCTGACTGAACTTCAGAGAAGTAAGGAGAGAAGCACTGAGGTCATCAAAGAATGGGGAAGAGCAGACACCAAGGCAGGAATGAGCATGACTGCCTTTTTCTCGGAGTGAGTCCCATATTAAATCCAAGGAAGCCACCCAGGGGCATGACTACTTTGGGATGCTTCCTGGGAGATGGCAGAGCTGCTGAAAACTAGGCACACCAGAGCTCCCCAATTCTCCTAATAAGGAGAGGAGCAGGTTAATGATTGATAATGACTCTGAGGGCAGATACCCTGCAATTTGGTGACATGTTTTTGCCCTGAAAATATATATGCTACTTTAAAGGCTAAAAATTATTTTGGATTCACAATTGAAATGGCCAAATAATGTAGTTTCAGATGTTTCCCAGGAACTCTGTTCATGTTGAAACAAACCACAAAAATGACTGAGTAACACCCTGAGAACTGGCATTCAGAGGTACACCAGTACCCTGGGTATCCACAGTTCTTCTGTCTCACTGCATCTGCAAACTCAACCATGAAATGCCTGAGAACATTCCACCATCCATATTCACAAGGGTGATCAAATGCTTCATCTTCCCCCCATGACCCTCTTCTACTTTGGCTGTTTTTCTGGGGCCGCTATTTCTTCCTCACCCTCCTACTGACTTCACAGAGCCTGATTTATTTTCTGTCTTCTGAACACTACTTTGAAACACAGCCAGCATTTTTTTCAATCAGGAGAGTGTAACTGGTCATCAGGATAAACTTTTTCCATCTAGTAAATATTCATCTACTATTTTAACATCTTAGTCATCATATCATATGGCTTCAACTGCCAATGCCTTTATGGCAATAAGCCACCATGATACAATTAGCCTACATACTTCAGTGTTCCTGGAAGGTCTTTCCTTTATTATCCTTGAATATCAATAGCTCTTAATTTCCAAAGACAAATCTGTAATCAAACTCCCAAATCCCACAAAGAGGAGAAAATATGGCCTTTGCCCACTTGCATATTCCCAGCAGAAGTTCCACAGACAAGAGCTTTTTACAGTTACACTGGGCTGAACTTTTCAATCAATTATACACTTGGTTGAAGCCAACAACATTTGTTCCTACCATATCATGTTTTTAATAATTAGAAAATAATTCTCTGGAGCTAAGAATGCTTTGAGCTTGCCAACAGTGAACTCTGTTGACTTTCTGAATACTGTGAATGATTTTCTATGGCCGCCATCACAAAAAATTATCCCTTCGCTGACTATGGAGTCACTTTTCTCTCAACGTGGGCAGCCATTCACCTAGCATTCTCCTGAAAGAATTTTCCTTTGAAAGCTGAAATGTATCATGTGGTTTGTAGTCAAATCCAAGTTAACCAGAATCAATTATGGCTTTTATGACCATCTTTTAAAAATACCAAATGTTGGAAAAAGTGAAGCAGGATGAGCTCATTGTGACTCACCAGATGGTATGACAGTTCATGAAAGAATCAAACAATAATTCAATTTGACAAACAATGAATTTATGGCCCATAGAATGATATTTTGGTTATTCCACGTATTAAGGTGAACATGGGATCATTGCCTATGCCTCCAGGTAGCCAGTGTTGTGTTAATACAAAATTATGAGTTCAACATACCTCGCCTTCCGTGTGTCTTTATCCTGTAAGTTTTTTTCCAACTTTCTAGTATCCTTTCAACTTTCGTCCTGAGACTCTAACCTAAGACTCCTATTCCTCAGTCAGAGTTTCTTTAGAAAATACAAAAGGGTGTTAAGGGGTCCACACAGTATTAATGTTCTTGGGGAAGTAATTTTAACCTAATAGGACTTCAAAGATCTGTGGATGGAATTCTAGGCACCAGCCATCAGGGGGAGCCCTTGTGGCTTTGTGCTGTGCACCTCCCTGCCCTCTGTGAAATCGGTTTCTGAGTTCTCTACATCTCAGAGTGCTTCTGTCCCAGAATGAGAGGGACTCACTGGTGACCTGCAGAAGTACAAGGATTCATGCCCTGCTCTTCAGTGCCAGCAAGGAGCAGCTGTTCATTACTCAATGTCCAGAATGATTTTCTTTGAAATCATTTCTAGTAGGTTCTGACAGCATTCCTTCAGGCCTGTAAGTCTTGAGGAACTGGAAAATGCTTTTTATTTTGTTGGGCAAACAGTAAGTAGGAGTGGAGGTTAAATTATACCAGAAATGTATGTGATATTTAAGGATCTCTGAATTTATGGCTTACATTACCTTGAAATGTAGTATTTTAATCATTCGTTTAATTTTAAACTAGGAAACAAAAAAAATTGCACATGTTAAATCAGATAGTATAACATCATAATATCTAATAAGCAACTTGAATACATTAACTCCTTTAATTCTTATGGTAATCCTGAGAAATAGTTTTTATAATCTCTAATTAATAATTGAAGAAACTGAAGTACAGAGGAATTAAATAATTTTTCCAAGGTTACAAGTAAGAATTTAAACCTCACCAGTCTGACTATAAATATGAGGTCTTAGTAGCTCCAAAGGTCATATTGTTTTAGAAGGAATTTATCGAAAAATATAAGTGGTCAACTGGGAAAATTAGTTGCCTTTTTTCCCCCAAGATAGAACTGAACCTGAGCCACTGAAATTTAACTCAAAAAAATTCCCAAAAAGAACAATAGAACAGCTTTCTAAAATGCAGTAAGACTGCAGATTAGCAGTGGGTTTAAAATCACTTCATTAAAGTAGGCATGGAGGGAAAAATAAAAGGAGTGTATCATGATAAAATAGCAAAGTGGAGAATACCAGCCCATACCATGGACTAGGTCTTAATTAGCAAGTCTCTACTCTTTCTACAATTCTGTTGCCTCAGACCTATCCCACTGTAGCCTCTGAATCTGAAACCTAAAACCCATTCAAGTCTGCTTCCCGAGATTTTGACCTCGACATGGCAATGTGACTTTATTTATTAGACTAACCGTACTTCAACCCCATGTATCCTTAACAGATATTGATATTGGACTCTAGTTTTTAAATCTCTCCTTTTTTCACTTAAGAGTTTTATGTAAGATATTCTCGATCTGGATTAAACTTCACTGTCATCAACTCAGACCTGAAACGTTTCTTCTGATATCTGAAATTATTGAGTAGCTTTCATGTACTCAAAAGTGGAGATTCTTACTGTGCGTATGCATCAGAATCACAGAGAATTAATTCTGAAGACACGCATTGAGTAGGTGTGTACACTTGATGTAGTTACATGAACTTTACACATGTAATTCTGTGAAGTTTTTGTTAGACTTTTAATAAAGTTACATGAAAACCAGGGTTTCTCCCTGGGGCTCACTGAATTAGCAATTCCTGCCATAGAGCCAAGGAAATTTACTATTGAAATTGCCCCTAGCCATTCAGATATGCAATTGATTCTGGGAACTACCAAGACCGTTTAGGCAACAGATTATTGGACAGAGAATTATTCCAGAAAACAATAGACTACGAAAGAGTACATATTGTTCATATAATCTTGTGCCTCAGCCTAGCTAAGCAGACAAAAAATATAGATGCTGTGGGTATTCACTTCAGTAAGAGCCACTTTATCCTCTCTGAACTGCAGGCCACAGCTGTAGAGAGAAGAGCAAAGCTGCAGAATGCCACCATTTGAGAGGCCCTTTACCCACATTCTTGTCCTAATGAGTCATGCAGTAAATACAGTAGGTAACCTTTGTGTGCGGAATCCCACCTCTGAAGTCATGCATCAGGCCAGTTCATTTCAGACCAAAAAACATTATTCCCCCATCTTTCTGCGGTTGAAATAACTGTAGTATTGGCTACAAGAGTTCATTCCATGCCAAGTGAGCAACTTACAGTTTCCGATAAAGAGAAACTTACCTGTTTGGATCAAGTTAGCCAATAGGGATTTGAAAAGTCCAAAAAAACGGCTCTCTCTGTTTTGCATTGCAGACTACGTTATCCTAACAAAGAGCTGCTCAAAGACTGAAAATAAAATCAATCAGTCTCAGTCTTCTAGGCCTGGAAGAGGAATGTCCACAAAATCAACGGGTCATTATCTTCTAAGGAAAAATGACAAAACGATCATAAAATTTGCTTTACCTTTGAGCTTAATTGGATTAAACCCAAGGACTGCTAATTATGACACTTGTGATTTTTACGAGTCTCAATTCTCCCACAAGTAAAATAAGCATAAACAATCTGCTTTTACAGGATTATGTCAAAATTAAGATTTGTATGAACTGCCTAGTATAGACCTAACACATAGTTGTTGGTAGTGATACTGTGCTAAAGTAACCAAGGTTTAAGGAGATTGTTCTAATCTTAAAGTCAAAGAGAAAAGAGGACAGCAAATACTGACTTAATAAAAGAAGGCAACAAATACTGACTTAAAAACTGACCTTCTTTATGGGTCTCTGATCCCACTTTCTCAATGAAAACACTCAGCCAATTCAGTTAGGATTTTGTCTTACATTTTTCTTGTCATCTTAAGAATCTGTGTTTCATTCTTTTTTTTGTTTTGTTTTGTTTTTTGTTTTTTGTTTTTTTGGTATTGGGGATCAAACTCACAACCTTGCACTTGCCCAGCAGGCGCTTAAGCTGCTGAGTTAAATCCCCAGCCCCGTACTTCATTCTTGAAAATGAAAACAGTAGGTTATGCAGAAATGGCCAAACTTCATTACTGAAGTTTGGACTTTATATGAATGAAGTCCCCTTTTATGCATGCAACCCCAATCTTCCCCCGGAAATTCAAACTGAATCATCCAACTATGGACTCAACCCTTCCTTTGGTAGGCTAATGGGAATCTTAAACATATGCCCTAGATTTTTTTATTTTACCCATTTCCAAACTGTACTTTCTGCAGTCTTTCCAACTCACAAGTGGTTCCACCATTCGCCGTGATGCTTAGGTGGAAAACCTAGGAGTTTCCTAGACACCTCTCTTTCTCTCATACTCAGCATGCCATCCATCAAAGTACTAGCATCGCTTAGCTGGCACATCTAATGCTGCTCAGCACAGCTCAGATAGCTCCATCTGGGACCAATGTGCAGACCCCATATTATGACAGGGGATGTGCTGGCTAGGGGACACTAACTATTCAGTCACTGTCCACCTTAGAATATAATAGGAATTCATCATAGGATTTGATTGGAATAATAAGAATGGATGCTACACTTAAGCCCACCAGTATGAGATTTTATTTACCAACGCCTAATTCAACTATTATGGACACTGAATTTCTAGAATTCCAGCAATGAAGACCAAATCTGATTTCCAAGTATGGCAGCATCTTTCAATCAGAGAAAACTCAGTTAATTCCAGGTAAGGAAATCATACTTCTTTGAGAATGAATGTGATTCAGTTCAAAAGGGATATGATTCTCTTAACTGGAATCAACTGAGTTTTCAGATATGCATTTGCATTTCACATGTCCAGGGCCTCAGAAAGCACCATTATTCAAAGGCATCAAGGATGTTTGATCCACCAACATGGGATCCAACATGACATAACTTAGATTGGAGAATCAACTTCACAGCATCAGAGGCTTAGCAGCGATGATGGAATCCACCAGAGTCATCACATTCACAGCACCCAGAGACTTCTGGCTTCATGGAGCTATGGACCGTCCTTGTGAATGTGCCAGCCTGGAGATGAACCGGATAAATTGCTATTATATGATAAATTGCTATAATATGATATTATGTTATCAAACAGTAGTATACGGGGGTCTGGGAATGGTGTGATAGAAGTAAGAGTAACTGTTTTCACTTCTCCTGACTCACTTAGAGAATTTATACTTTCCACAACAATTATAGGTTTTATGAGTCTGGCAGTCATGCTTCCCAGAGGAAGAATGTGTCTATTTGGAATATATTTTCGAATATAACTGCCTTACTAACCTTAAGATATGACTGCCACCTGCCCACTTTGGGCCCCTTGACTAAAAGACTAGCAGAATAGAACCACCAACCACACAGTAGCAAATGAACCTAACTTTCAAGAGGAAGGAGGGTTTGTCTATCTTGGTGGAGTCAGGGAAGAATAGATCTGGCACCTACTGATCCACAGAGCTAGATTCTTCTCTGCCCCATTTTGATATTAAATGGACAATGACAGCAGAAAGTCATGGTATAATCACAGCTTATCTCCCTTAGGAATGATGTCTGCGTTATCCCGTCATGTAAGCTATTGGGGCCAGCAGAAATGCTATCCAAGTGTGAAGAACATAAAATGAATAGTAAAAACGGTAATTTTAAGTTGTAGCCATGAAACTAATCTTTTCTCCAGAAAAGAGATTGTCCCCAGAGGAGTTGTGCCAGGCAGACTAAAAATAAGAGGAAGCAAGTGGAATCAAATGGCACACAATTCTATACATACTCAAATGACTCCATATTTGACACACTCAATACTCAGTCACTGGAAGTGTTGCTCGTTGATAGCTCACAACTTAGTTCCTTCTCAGGAACTGACTTTCATGAAAGGAAACTGCCTCTCTCAAGGTCATACCTCTTCCCTAGAGACAGTCGACTTCTGATGATTGATGAGGTGTCACAAAGGCCTGACATCTCTGTAAGTTTAACCCTGCTGCAGTTCCCAGGGGGACTGACTGAGGCCTCAGTAGCAACTGAATCACAAATATTCCGTCTGCCCAGTCCTGTCTCCTTTCCTTTCTTCCATGTGTTTTCAAACATCACAGCACATTACCTGTATTCAAATCTTTCTTTAAAAATTTATTTCCTAACAGAAGTCTCACAACAACTCCTTAGGACATACTCTTCTTCAGCTGTTGCTGCCTAAAGTGTTTACTCCACTCAGCAGACAGATGGGTCCTCAAGTGTAAGTCAGATAATGTCACTTCACTTTATAGTTTCCCATCTGTTATGGTTTATATCTGGATGCCTTCCCCAAGGCCTCATGTACTTATACGCGAGGCTTTAGGGAGATGACTGTGTTATAGACAGTTAAATTAGATAGAAGCTAATAGGCAGTCAGAGAAGGATTAGACCCTTGAGTCAGAGCATATGAAATACATCAAACTTGTGACTAGAGAGGGATTTGAAAAGAGACAGCTCTCAAGACAAAGATGCAAGATCCAGGCCTGTGAGCGTCACTAGAGATAAACATCTTGGGATTAGATTATAATTAGCAATATCTGGCCTAGTGAATCTAAGTAAGGCATCTGATACATAGGGGAGTGACCAGAACACACTGACCCATATTCCCATCCTTTTCCAAAAGTGCCATCGTTCTTTCTAGGTTTGAAGCTATAGGGAAACTAAAGTTAATGATGTTGACAATATACCCTTGCTACATGCCTCACTTTCTTATTTGATCAGTATTAGCTGAGACTATACTCACAATCCTATAGGTTGATAGTAGCTTGACCGATAGTTACCCAAGTTGTGATTTTGCCATATAAATTACCCTTGGACGAAGAGCCTCAGTGCTTTGGGGACCCCTAGTGTTTTTAGGAGTTTTTCCTTGGTAAATTTCTTGTACTCTTAACTTCTTTTGTCCTCAAATCCATTCTTTAGTATTGGCAGACACAAATCCAGCACATCTGACATCTAATAGGTTGAGAATTATTTCCCTGTGACAATTGGAACATAGAGGAGCGATACTCATTGGTGGACTAATTCATTGTTGAGTTAATAGATAAATATGATTGGAGGAGGTGGGTCACCTGGGGGCATGGCCTGAAAGGGTCTGTCTCCTTCCCTCCTCCCTTGATCTCTTTATGTCTGCTTCTCACTGCCATGTCATGAGCTACTCCTCCATTGCCATGCCCACCACCCTGCCTTGGATTACAGCCTTGGAGCCAGTCACCTATGAACTAAAACATCTACAAACTGTGAGCTACAATAAATCTTTTCTCTTTTAAATTGTGGGTGTCAAGTACTTTGTCTTAGCAACAAGAAAGTAACTAATACACCATCACCCTTAAAATGGGAGGTCCATACAAGACTCACAAACCCTAGCTCCCACTCCAGTCTCATCTCCTGCTCCTGCTACCTTTCATTACTTCACTTCCCAACCTCCCTGATGGCCTGCTTTGTCAAGAAGTCCCCCAACTCAGGGCCTCAGGTCAGCTGTTTCCTCTGCCTGGGGTGTTTTTTCCCCTGTCTGGAGAGCTCTTCCTCTAATACACCTCTATGGTGGTTAATTGATTGTCACCTTGAGTGGAGAACACCCAGCTGAACTGAGTCAGCATAGTTCTGGGAATGAAGACCCTCTTGAGGGAGGATTGCTGTCATCCAAACAGTGTAACAGGAAGATGGGAGGGAAGGCTATCAGTTGATTTTCCTCAGAAGACCGTCAGCTGTTCTCTCTCTCTTTTTAAAAGATTAAAAGAAAACAAAACAATAAAAATGATACATGATTTCAAAACAAGAGTACAGGAAATTAACAATGGTCACTATATTGCATATTGTTGTCTTCGAAATAGTTGTTCAGGTTACAAGATACAGGCATGTAAAACAGATCAAACAATCTAAGCACTCACATTTCCTTTCCATGAACTAATAGGAACAGTAGTACAGTTATCTTAGTTATCTTGGTATAGATGTATACTTTTTTTTTCCTTTCCTTTTCTCTTTTTCCCCATCCCAGTTGTTCTTTCCCTTTGAGCAGTTTCTTTGCCTTTAACAATATCTATTGTAGATTTAGGATCTTATTTACTCTTTCAGTTTTTTACACTAGGGAGACAATACAGTGTTTACACATGCAAGTCTGATTTATTTCACTTATGAGTAGATTTTCTAGTTGCATCCATTTACCTATAAAAACCTTGAATTCATATTTCTTTTAGCTGAGTAGTACTTCCAATTGGCTGTTCTCTTTGAAGGAGCTCTAGTCTTTCCTTTGCCTCAGGCATGCATTGTCTCTTGACTTTCAGTGCACACCTCAACTTCCAGCACCAGCCTTTCAGCCTGTTGTCGCAGACTCTTTAGCTTTTAGTGCAGACCCTTCCACCTCCAACCCCAGACTCTTTTGTCTTTTTTCTTATATCCTTGGTCTCCAGATGCAGCCTTATGCAGGACATTGCCATGGGCTGCAGGACTTGAGCCAGGTCCTTTGGATCTCTAGCATGCAAACAAATCTTTTCCACTCTTCTGTATTTAACTCTGTGGGTGGCCATTGTGGGCCAATCTTGTAAATTTCTGTGTCCTGCATTAAATGTGATTCAGAGCATGTGCAGTCTTTTGAGGAGCCTTGCCCCAATCCTGCAAGCTCTTGTAACCACTAATATAACTTCTCCTCATTCAGCTTTTTGATCAGCCACCCCCCTATTAGAGGGTATTTTGTGTCCACTCAAGCAAAATTGGATTCTGTTCTTACCTATTCAAGTAGCCCTTACCTTTACCTGACACTCTAATATTGATTAATTGCTAGAATAAGACCTTTTTATAGCAGTGTAGCTGAGTGATAGAGCACACGCTTAGCAGGCATGATCCTTTAGATTCAATCTTACAGAGTGGGGGGATTGATTTTGATTTTGATTTATACAATGGGCATTTAGCCAATCATTCTTAAATAAATGTATAAAGTAATAGGTGAGTAAACAGCATTATGAATCGACCTATCTAAGTATACAGGTTTTCCAAACAAAAAAGTAAGACAATCTGAAACAGACTTACAATGACCCTGGTTGGTAGACTTTCTCGCTTCAAACTTGTATGGAATCACATATCTAAGAGTGACTTACTGTAAACTTGAATTCTTTATGATTTCCACAGTTAACAAAGAATCCAAGTAGTTCAATCAAGATACAGAAGTCTTTCAATCTCATGCCTTATCTATGCATGCAGTGTTGTGAAGAAAGAGATTGAATTTTTATGCTTATTGTTGCTTATCTTGCTATTACTGATGTTGTTGCTTCTTTTTCTTGCTTGTTTGCTTTGTTTTCCTCATATTGTCCTTCATTTGCCCACACCTAGTGTCAGTATATAGTGCATGAGCCACTTTATCCAATATCTCCAACCCCATGGCAGTGAGGTAAATGCACTGAAAGAGAAATGAGATAATGGGCATTGAATGAGTTCAAGCAGGTGTTGTGCACTCATAGTTCATGAAAACAATTGCTGGAAATTACTCCAGATAGTTCAGCACAGCTTGTAAAATCCTTGGAAGAGCTGGAAGAGCAGAAATCATTTTGCCCCTAAACCATATCACATGGGTATTTTGCTAAAGTCTTCAAACAGTGACTGATTAGCTTCACTTACCTGAGGATCAACCGCCTGCCTCTGGACTGTGGACTGCAGCCTCCAAAAATTCTCCTCCTCACCTCACTTTGCCTGGTAGCCACCATGGCAGAAGAGAATGATTTGAATTAGGCTGTCCCTATTCCATTGGTTGAATGGCTATTTCATCAGTAAGATTGTATAATAACCAGAGTCAAGTTGTGCATTAGTGTGTGAAATGCCATTGTTAGTCTTCCAGACACAAGTAGGTAAAGAAAAGGGTAGAAATGATGTTGAATGTAGTAAACATTACCCAGAAGATATGTCAACAGTGTGAAAGTTGAAGTGGGGCTGTTCATTGCTCTGAGACAGTCCAGTCAAAAATTAAAATGACCTTTTGAGAAGAAAAAGTTCTATTTACAAATAACAATAACTTCCATACAAATAAAGCTTACTTTGTGCTTGACAGTGTGTCAAGCACTTAACATTTATTGTAACATTTACCTATTGCAATAATTCTGTGAAGCAGTACTAATGTTCTTCCCATTTTATGGATGAGAAAATAAAGGCTTAGAAAGTTTCAGATATGTGCCAAAAGCATACAAATAGTGAGAAGAGCTAGTATATAAACTCAAGGCCAAAGTTCTTCAGCACTAGATCATTTCTACCTCTAATTTACATCCCCCTCTCCCTCCACCAATACAGAAAACTTCACCATTGGTAGCCTACCCTTTTTATCTCACTCCGTTGATCTGTCACTTTCACTTTCACTCTTGCTTTCTACATATGTTCACTCTGCCTGCATATGTGCCCATCGACGCAACTACGTATTCACTATCATGATGGAATCCAGTACTGAAATCCAGGCATATTACATTTCAGCACTATGAAGAGATTACTACATTTCCAAAGATAGCTGACAGGAATGTTTGAAAAGTCCTCTGAGAAATGGTAGAACTTCAGTTGATAGAAGTGGGATAGTGGGGAAATCCTAGTGTTCCTAGTAGGGACACTTAAAAAAAGGCATTTCAAAATTCTCTTAGTCATGCATCAAGGAGTCTTGAGAAAGACCAGCCACTGTGCCTATTTTAGTTACTGAGAAAATTTAAACACTACTGTATTTGTTTTGTGGTTTCCTAGGTTTTATTTTCCAGAGGTCATTCTGGATTGTAATTAAAGGAGGAAGGGTGAGAGAGGAACATAGATGAAACAGAAAGGCAGGCGTATCTCCTCCTGCTGAGAAATCTCTGGGTCACCTCAGAAGCAGCAAGGAAGGGTTTGGCATTGTACTAAACACTTACTAAGTGTCTGTATAATGAATGGGCTAAAATCTAGATTTAGTGACATCCATTCTCACACTGAGATTCGGTGATAGAATCAGGATTTGAATCAGACCTCTGGGTTCTTCTTGCTGAATGATCTACCTCACTATTACAGTCAAGATTTCTTTGTTAAAACTGCAATTTTCTGTTCATTTTGGCCTTCAATTTAAAAATAGTCATAAGCCAATTATTGTTATGCATCTGTTTGAAAAATGAGAGAAAAATGAATATTAATAGTGATACTGGATCAAAATTAGAATTGTTATTCCCAGAGAAGAATCATTCTACCAGGGGACAAAAACAGCAAGGGGGTTGGTAAGTATTAAACTATGATGGTTATCAAGTCCCCTTAGATTTCTTGGCCAAGGGACCAGCAGGCAGGGTCAGGAATTGTCACTATAGATAAACAAATGATTTGCCCAGATATTGCATCTCAGTGAAGTCAAGGGAGAATATATTTGGCATCTAGATAATCCAGGGGCATTTCTTGATTCTCCTTTGCCCACTGTGACAGTTAAGCTTAATTGTCAACTTGATTGTCCTGGGAACCACACAGGAGATTAGCAAAGTGCACTTCTGGGTACATCTGGGTAGGTCATGAAAGTGTGACCTTGGATATTATATCTGGTCCCTGACGTTTTCTTCTCTGTCACTGTTCACCTGCTCTTCCCTCCAGCTATCATGAACTCAGCAGCTTTGTTCCACCATGCCTTTCCACCATGAATTTCCTCCCTTAGATTCATTGGAGAATGGACTGAATCCCTTAACCATGAGCCAAAAAAACCTCTCCTTCTTTAAATTGCAGGTGTCAGGTATTTTGTCTAGCAACAGGCAAATTAGTACAGAAAACAAATACCAGGAACTGTGAATATACCTAACATGTCATTCATGAGCCTTTAGAGCTGGTTTATGGGAGAATTTTGGAAAAAAAGTATGGATAATTGGACTTAGTGAAAGCCTAGGAGGCCATAAGCAGAACTTGATGGATGATTCTGGTCAGAGCTCAGAAAACCAGAATGCTGATAAAAAGACTTACAGCAAAGACTGGGCTCAGGAAGTTTCAGTGGGGAATGAGGGCATCTTTGGCAACTGGACTAGAGGTCAATGTGTTACACTCTGGCAAAAAATTGTCGGCATTTTGTTCATGTCCTGAGACATTACATGAGACAGATTAAAGGCAGGGGACTCACTGATCTGTTGGAAGAAATTTCAAGAGAACCAAGCCTTCAAGATATGATATGGGACAACTGATTGCTTTTGACCAGATTTATAGTTAGAATCAGAAGCAAATAGCAGAGCTGAAATAGAAAAACTTAAATTTTGGCCTGACATAGATCATGTGTAAAATTGAAGCTGTGGAAATGTAATTACTGAGGAGATTAGCACCATTTTTAAAAAGCACTTTGAACAAAGACAAGAAGAAAGATGACTTAAGAGCATCTCAGGCATCAGCAAGACCCTACCCATTGCAGACTCATGGGTGCAAACGGGTAGACTTTTAACAAGATAACCCCTGGCTTGCTGCTTAGAAAGGGTTAACTAAGAAATTGTTATCCTGGGGTTAGTTTCATCGAACCTGTCCAGGCACTCAGTGGCCCCTGCAGTCATGGCCCAATAGGGCCAAACCCAAACTTCGTAGTTTTTAGTGACCAGGAAGCTAGGGGGTAAAGCAGTGCCAGAGAGGCAGGGGCCAGGGAACAGATACAATACCCAAGGTCATGCCTCTGTCACCCACACAGACACACCCAGATGTGTGCTCCCCATTCCCCTGGGCAGCTTCCAAGCCAATCAAGCCAATCTTGACTCAATCAAGATTAACTGACAGACCCAGGTGATATTTAACTATAGTTTTGCCCAAATAACTTGCTATATGTACCCATTGAAGAAAACAAGGTAAAGCATATAGGATGATTCTTTGTGTTATTCCTTACAACTGCTTGTGTACCTATAATTGTCTCAAATTAAAACTTTAAAATAAAACTACTAATTCCCTTATAAGCGATTTCACAATGCTTTGAGATTACTACAGTGGCCATTAGGGTAATTAATAAATGACACTATTAACTCTTCAGGATATCTTTTGGATGTACAACTTAAAAAATTACCCCAATCTCAAAATGATAGCAGGAGAAAGACAAGATGAAATAGTCTTTGGCTGGAGTTGACGTTGAAGCTAATTCCCATTTTCTCTCTTCTACATCTGCCACTACACATCATAAGGAAAATGAAAGAATACCACCCATATGTGTGAGTCAATTTCTACATTCATTTTTGGCAAATCTTTACAAATACTGCTGAAGTTTGCTTTGCTTTTTGTCAATGCTTAACAAAAATATTTCCAAATCAGATGCTAAAATTCCAGAAGAATGCTCATTGAGGGTGATATTGGTTCCATTTCTCCAAGTCATAATAATAGTAATAAAAATGACAATTGAATTTATCTATGTTGTTTACCATGTTGTGCCCTTTTCACACTCTCCAGACCTGGAAAGTTTGTAGAGCTAGAATGTGATCAAATCATTTGCTGTTCAAAGAAACTATTTCCCTTTGAGTTGTCTCCTTTGATACAGAGATGCTAACGTAAAACTGTACTCTGGGAATGGCTGGCATGGAAGGAGAAACCTCTAGAGGATAAAGTCAGGCTGATAGAACATCTGTTGTGCTCTCCCATTGATGATAGGGAAACAGCACTGGGAAAGCCAATTCATCTATAGTGAGTCACCACGAGTAAACAGGATGATAGTCGGGTAAATGTCAGAAAAGTCCCTCCTGAGGCACAGAATCACACCATACTCAGCACCAGCTCTTTTCTACAGGAAAAAAGAAACCAAGCAACTTGTGTTCAGCAAAGCTTACCTGTGATGATGTATCTCTTTCCTTCTTCCTAGTCTAGTTGATCTCTAGCAAAGCAAAAACCCTTTCCTATGAATCTGAGCTGAGTTGAAGGTGAGCTGAATTCCACTTATAGCATTTGTGGGGACTCCAGAAAGATACTGCCTTTCTTTTCCTATAGAGATCCATATATGGCGATGGCATCCAACCTTGAAGAGTTGTGGTTAAGGGCAGATGCAGGGCTTCCTGGAATAGTCACTGGTCATTGTAGCTCATGAATCAAGACTTCATCATCTCCTAAGGGCATGAGCCTTTTCTATATATAGACTGTTCAGACTGAACTACATTTATCCCCAGGGGAAAGGGAGACGCATATAGAGCCTTGAGTTCTCTTTCTGAATTGACTCCTACCTTATTAAGCTTTGGAGTAGGCAACTTATTTTTCATAACTCAATTTCACAGAAAACATGTATATGTGCATGCACATATATGCTCACATATATATGTTCACGTGCAATTTCATATAACGTATACATATGTTTGCATATATATATATATATACACTTGTGAAATATATAAATGAATGTTTTAATTCTATTTTTTTCCTCACCTTATGCCTTGCATTCCCTCCTTCTTTCATGTTAAATCAATTACAAATCCTACAGGCTGTCCTTTAACTCTCTCTCATCCTCTCTGTCACTCTCACATGTCTTCATTTCACAACTATCCTCTGACTTTCATACTTCTGCAGCCAAATTTCTTATTAAAATTCTTTATACTATCTCTCAGTCCTATTCTCATGCACGCATTCTCTCATTCAACATTTTTCTGTGTCTGTGTCTGTGTCTGTCTGTCTGTCTGTCTCTCCCTCTTCCTCTTTCCCTCAAGAGTTTGTGTGTGTGTGTGTGTGTGTGTGTGTGTGTGTGTGTTTATGTGTATATGCTTGACCATGGTATACTCTTGGTTCCCTGGGCTGCTACTTAAAGTCTTCAGGAGTGTGACCACTGATTTCCTTGCTGCCAATAACTACAGGCATTAAAAAGAAAACAGGGCTTAGATGGAACTAGACAGTGGTGAAAGCACTGACAGAATCCCAAGAGGAAAGATGGCTCTAAAGCACTTCCAGTGGACTGAAGTTGTGCTAAGCCAATGGAGGAGTGGGAAAAAGCATGTATCATGCTGGCAGCCCCAGTTAGCAGTCAGGATGCTAAAGCCACAGTCAAGATTATGGAGGAGTGTGTGTGCAAAGACATATATTTGGGGGTAGGCACTGAAAGGAAGCAGAAATAAGAAAAGTTAGGGGAAAAAAAACTATCACAAATTGAAGACCTATGGCTTTGGCACTGAGCTTTGCATTTTAAGATATTGCTTATTTACTTTTTACAACAACTCTGAAGGTTTGTGCCACCAAAATAGTCCTCTTCTTTGAGATTCCACAGTAATTGGAAATTGGATTGTAAGTAATGGAATTGAAAAAGACAAGCACCTTGACCTCGGAAAGTGGGAAGTCACATGGAAGAGTGGGTCACCAATCATGAGGTGGAAAAAAGCCTTCTATTAATTGAAAACTCTTAAATTTTTATTTGAGTGGGAAAATAACTTTTATCATGGTATAGCCATTTCTTTGCAGTGACTAACTTTACATATTTTATGACCAACAGATAAGTTAAGGCAACTAAGCTCTCCAGTGAAATGGGAGTGCTGGAGAGTAAAAGCATGCAGGAAAGAGACCATCTGTGATGTACCTAACAGCCTTTTAGATTTCTATTTTCTGTAAGATGGGTTATTCTTCCTCAACCACACTCCATCACAGATTATGACTTAAGTCCCTGGAGCATTGTTATTGCTTTCTACATTCTCATACTCTAGATTTTTGCCTTGATTTGAAATCACAGAAAGTCTTGGTCAGACTCTTCTAGGACCCTCAGCCTTCTATCCTTAGAATGTCACAGCTCCTGGACACTGAAGCCCGTCCTCTTGGAAGTTCGGTATCCAAATGTGCTTTTGGGCCACAGGTGTTGGAGAGAAGCTGCTCCCAGGAAGCCTAAGATTAAAAAAAAGATGCAAATTTATTCTACATTTTTATAAAATGCTTCTTTCTTCCAATACTACCCAACCTGAAAAGAACCCATTTTTACCCCAAAGTTGGGCTGTATAACAGAAATGTAAAGTGAGCCACATATACAATCTTAAATTTTGCAGTTCCACCATTGAAAAAATAAACACATGAAATCAATTTTAGTAATATATTCTAGCTAGCCCAAGTGCATCTAAAATATTATAGTTTTTAGAAGTAATTGGTAAAAAACTTTTGAGATATTTAATTATTTCACACTGATTCTGAAATCCAGTATGTATTTCACCTTAGAGCACCTTTCAATCAAGAACAGCCACATGTTAAGTACTCAACAGACACACCTGACCAGTGGCTGCTATCTTACATGGCCAAGCCTGGACTTCTGATCTTCCTGGGGTCTATAGAACATTTACACTTAAGGTTCAAAGACTTTTTAAAATGTAATCCATTTACTCTGGTCACTTATTACAGCATGTGTTGTGAGCTAAACACAGCTAAAAAGAAATAAAAGTTTTTCTAGGGATTTGAATTTTTCTCTCAAGATTTTCTGAGGTAATGGAATGAAAGGGCAAAGATTTCTGAGTTAACCCATATTTGCCAGTGTATTCTCAAGTATTTCTTCCTTCAAGTTTCTATTGGAATGAGCAAACAACTCTTCCTTCACTTCTCTATTTAAGGATGATTAAATGTAACTTCTATAAGGAAACTGGAATGCTACCCAGGATAGTTGGACAGTGTGTGATGTTGGATACCTTAGCGTTCCCCAACTAAGTACATCCACTTGGGCAATTTCTCTGAATCTCTGCTTTGTCTTCTCTAAATGTGGGACAGTGAGATTATTTTCTAAATGTCTGCTGGGTGATAATATCAGATGGAGCCCACGATGTGCCTGGTACAGTGCTGGGCATGCATCATAAACAATCTTATATGTCATAGTAAGAGCTTCAATTTATCTTTCAGGCAACATGGACCCAAGAAGACTAAAATGAAAGGCCACAGGACCTTTGATCATTCTTTATATCCATAAGGCTTTCTTTTTTTTCTGGGAAGAAAACTGAAAACATTTTTCTCTCTTATAGTCAAGCTTTGTTTTTT
>RJWT010016066.1:0-20055 GCA_004365215.1 Cuniculus paca | reverse complement strand
TTGTTGTTGAGACAAAATACCTGATGCCCAAAATTAGGGAAGGAAAAGTTTATTTCTTAGAGTTATTGAGGTTTTAGTCCACACTCAGCTGGTTCCAAGGCAGGGTGGCATGGCTGAGGGGCAGCTGTTCTTGGTGGCTGCAAGTGGCAAGAAGCAAACAGCTCAACAGAGACAGGGGAAAACATGCTTTGGTCCCTCCCTTATATTGTATGCCAGCTCTGCCCCTGGGTGGGTGCAACACTCACACCACTAATGCCAGTGCTAGACAATGAACCAATAACAAATGCTAGATTCAGCTGCCTCTATGACTTCATGAGGCTTGGGGGGCCACCTAGACACGTACCATAACACTAGGGCTATAAATTTCCACACATTTTTCACTAAAAGTACTTTGGAATCACCTAATTATTCTTTTGTGGGCTGGAACCTGGGCTATATCCTAACCTAGACATACTGGAAGGTAATCTACATATACATGATCTGAAAGTAATCAGTTTTGAATAAACTGAACAATAGTTTGGTATACATTTTGATTTCAAAAAATACATATAATCAACAAAATTAAAAGTCAAATCTTTTAAAAGATCAACAAAATTAACCTTAGCTAGATGACCAGATGCCGCAGACTTATGTCCACAGAAGACTCACTTTCTGAGCCTCTAACCACCAGCGTGAGATATGGCCTATAAAGAAGTTATTATGACTGAATGAGTCATAAGAGAGTTACTGTCCTTATAAAAGGACTAGTATCAGAAAGGTTGTGTGCTTTTTTTATTCTTTTTTAGCTCATCTTTTTTACTTTTAAGTCAGTACTGGGGGTTGAACTTTAATCTTGACAAATGTTGGCAAGTTTTCTGCCACTGAGCTACATCTGCTAGCTTGTGCACTTTCTCCTTCTGCATACCAGTTCCAGAGGGAGGTCACATGAGGGCACAGCAAGGAGGCAGCCACCAACAAGACAAAAGGTAATCCTCACTAGAAACCAAATCAATGGGACTCTGGACCTCAGACTTCCCAGCACCTAGAACTGTGAGGAAAAAGTCTTTATTCAAGTACCTTGTCTATGGTTTTCATTATGTTATCATAAGCAGAAAATGCACAAGGCAAAAAAGGCAGAAGTCTCAAGTTACTAAAATCAGGAACAAAGGTAAAATGATTTTACAAAGAGGATCGTAAGGAATTCTCAAGAATTACTGTATGGTAACAAATTAGATAACTTCAATGAAACTGAAAAATTCCTAGAAAGATATGAACTACTGAATTATGTCAAGAAGAAACAGAAAAATTAAATAATTCTATGAAATCAAATCATCAGCAAAACAAAGAAAGGCCAAAGAGAATGCCTGATCGAGATAGCTTTCATAATTAACTCTACCACGTGTTTAAATAAGAATTAACATCTTTACTGCACAAACTGTTCCAAAGACTTTAGAAGAAAAGGGATGATTTTTCCAGCCCTTTCTATAAAGCCAGTATTACCCTGGTGTGAAAACCCCAAAGACACTACAGCCAATAAAAACCACATAAACTACAGACCAATTTCTCACATAGATGTAAATGCAAAATTCTCGCAAAATAAAAACAAAATTCTGCAATATATAAAAAAGAATTATATACTATGACCCAGTAAAATTTATCACAAGAATGAAAGCTTAATTTAACATTTGAAAATAAATTAATATAATGTAGTGTATCAAAATGAAGGACATATCTGTAGACTGAATGTGTGTCTATCCTCAAAAGGAATTGTTTGCCTATTCTAATCTGTCTGGGGGTTTTATGAAATACTGATAGAAAGTGTTTTTCCTAGCTTTGCCTAACTCTCCCTACTCACTGAAGAAAAGAGGTGGGCATTCCTTGAAAATGTTGTAAGGGAAACAAACAACTGTACTACCAGGGACAAATATTACAATTGAGAGAAACAATAGAATGCCAAAGCCAAGAGGAAAACCTGGGGAGAATTTTTTTCAGAAATGAGGGCATTTGAAAAAGCCCAAGATACAGAGGAACATAGAAAGCCACAGACAGAGCTCATGCTCATAAAAGATCTGAGCAGACCCTGATTTTCACCTCTGCTTGGTTCAGGGGGGAACTTTGTAGTTGAACTTTGAAAACCTATGCTACTGAAAAAGCCAGACACAAGAGTCCTGGTTCATTATGACATTGTCATTGGACTGTGACTGTGTAACTTTTCTAAGCAATTTCATTGTCTCAGTTCCTGAGTTACATATACTGGTATGAAAACAGAGTAATAATTAAACTGCTTAACATGCTGTTAAACAAACCCATAACATTAATCAAACATTTGGAAAAAATTCAAAGAACACGTAGAATAAACATTTGAATGATTTTTCAAAGAAAACATACACTAAAACTTGCATAACCTTACATGGTAAACCAAAGAACTAGATTTGGATTTTGCTTATAATATTGAAATGCCTATTGAATTTAGGTGCACAGTATCTCCCTCACTTTGAGGTGACTGAATAGCTTGTCCCTTTAAGAAGATTGAACACATCCAAGAGCTTGTACTGAAAATACAAAATTGCTGAAGAAAGGTTTTTCTTTGGACTGCTATGTTAAAGAACTGAGAACTTCTTTAACAATCAACATTGCAAATGTGTTTCAATAGATAATGACATTCCAGGCCCTGCTTGCATCCTAAATTTGCTGGTTTGTTTTCGGTTTTGAGTCAGGGCCTTAGTATATAGCCCAGACAGGTCTTGCACTCCTGAGCTCAATAGATCTTCCTGCCTTATCCAAATAGCTGAGACTTAAGTGTGCACTACTTTATATGTGGTGATGAGGATTGAACTCAGGGCCTTATGCATCCCAGGCAAGCATACTACCACTAAACTTTACTTCTAGCTCCTAATTCTAAATTTGGACCTAATCAGTCAGATTGTAGCCTATTAGTCAACATTGTCACTATAACACGTACCTTAGATAATCGGTTTATAAAGAAGGCAGTTTTATTTAGGCTCATAGTTCAGAAGTTTCCAGTGCATGATCTGGTAGACCCACTATGTTTAGTCTCTGATGGGGGTGCAGCATATCATGCCAGGAGTTTCTGGTGTAATAAAGATTGTTTACCTAATGGCTGGGACACAAAATACAGGAAGAAAAAGGGCTTAGGGCCCCAAGATAGGGCATATTTATATTGACCTGAAGACTTCCCTCTAGGTCACATCTTTTAAAGGTTCAACCACCTCCCAATAGGGCCATTGCCAAGAATCAAGTCTTTAACACACAGGCCTTTCTGAGCACTTAGACAAACCATAATGTGCCCCTTGCTACTATTTGGGCTGCTAATTCTTGAACTTGAGATAGAAGAAGCTGGTGGTATAGCTAACAACTGAGGGATGTCTACCAGCTTATCCAGCATGTATAGCTCTTGACTCACATAATCCTTACAACAATCCCATAAAAATAAGTATTAATTAAGTTAATCTTTATTTACAGATATGGAAACTGATGCTTCGGGAGAATTTTCTTCCCAAAACTATTGAACAGAGACCTCGAATCCAGGCCCAAAGGTCAAAGGTTGTATTCCTTCATAGTTGCCACAGGAACTAGAACTGTGGAGCATGTATACGGAGTCTTATACACTGTCACCATTCATACTCTGTGAGATCAAGTCCAGGCAGGTGAGAGGGAGAACTAATCCTTACAATAAAGACCTCTTGTTTAAATCATGACCCAAGGACTGAGATAAAATTTCCATTGTTTCAGTTATACAATTTTTGTTCTGAAAAAGAACAGGGCTGGGAAAAGGTAATATACTAGTTGCAAAGTGGATAAGATATCAGTTGCTTTATGAGTGTTCAAAAGGTAAGCCTTGAAGTATTGGCTGCTGCTGGCAACAACCCTGTGGCCTTATTATAATTCCATGCCTGTCCCTTTGCTCTTCATAACATCAGGTGCTCCCAGATGGGCACATTCTATTTTGGAGGCAATGAAAGGCCGTAGCCAAAGCAACACTAAACACATCCTCCATATTAGAATATTACAGGAGTGACACAAAAAGCATTAGGATGTTGTCCCTAGTCAGGAGGAAAATCAATATTGGGCCAGAGCACAAGTGGGCTTCCTGACACCCCTGTGTCGATGTCACCATCATGATGAACATTATGGCCCTCAGTGTGGGTGTTCTTGTGTCATTTCACTGTGACTCTGCTGTAACATGTCACACACATGGGGTTGAGAGTCAGTGGACCCTAAGATGATGGCTCAGCTCCTGACTATGTGTACTTGGATAATACTTGGGCACCTCCAGACCACATACTCCAACTCTGAAAGTCAAGGGTAAAAGGATGTTCTCTCGCTCCTATATTTTTGGGCTGGCTCCATTTACAGCTAGTTAGTCTAAGGGACTAACCATTACCCTAACCCTAACCCTAAGGGAATTTAAGGACTGAGAGCTCTAAATATCAGTTTGACTATTGCCATGCCAGTTAGATCTGTTTCTCCTCTGCCAACCCAAATTATCATAGAGGCCTCCTTAGGCAAAAAGTTTAGGATGGAGAAAGTATGGCATGCTAGTCCTTGTGTGACAAAGCTATGTGTACAGAGAACAGCAGCTGTGGTAGTCACATTCCTAGGGCAAGGTCCAGAAGAGGATAGGCAGGACTGTGCTGCCTATTTACTTAGTGCTCAGGTCAAGGTCACACTTAGGAACTCAGGACATTTTGAGGCAGCCATGAGACAAGGAGTTAACGTACATAAATGTGAAAATTTAGCCAGTTGATCACCCAGTTTCATTTCAGAGGAAATATGCTGTGTTTCTGTGCCTCTACCCAAAGAAAAATTAAAAAGAGCTAAGGAATATATATGGTCCAATTTTTGTGTTTATTGAGATGAGTCTTTTATGTGCATTTTAAAGGAACATACCAAGGTTATCTTACTGCTTTTTAGTGCCAGAAAAAACTTGAGTTAGCAAATACATGTTCATAAATTAAAGGCTTCTCAACAATGTATACTTTGTAAGAAATGACAGTATTAATAATGACACTTTAAAGACAATAATGTCTGCTGTAGACTAAGAGGAGGAAACCCCGAAAAACAACTTTTAGAGAGATGAGAAAGATAATCATGCACCTAACTACATAATACATAAATCTACATTATTTTATGAATGTCACTCTTAGGCTAATATCAAATATTCCTGACATTCCTTCAAGTTGAAGCTTGTATGTTTGAATCCTGATTCTAAGTGTATTCATTTCAAAGGCATTTATGGACAATTAGCTAATTACTCCTATGAGAGAGGCATAGAACCCAATGAATGTAATTATCATTAAGCTCTTCAGACCCTCTGTTTGTCAGGAGAAAATCTGACATAGTTAATAGCTCAGGGGAGCAGCAGTGCCAAATTGACAGGACAGCTGTGAAAACCTGCAGGGTTGAATTACTATTACTCCAGTAGCTCTCTTGTTTGAACATTGCTTTGAATCATCACAGCCTCTTCCTAAGGGTCTTCAAAACAAGACAACAGTAAATCCAAAATGGCTACCATAATATATCTTGCTGTCTTTAAAATACCTGCTCCAGCCTTTGGATAGAACAAAATCAAACAAAACAAAATAGAAAAAAACCAACTCAACAAAATAATGAAAATGATACAGGACTTCAAAGTAAGACAATAGGGAATCAACAGTGGCTACCACCCTCAGAAAGAGATCCCCACTAGATGCCACACTGCGCACTGCTATCCTCTGAACAGATGATCAGACCACTGGCCCTAGATCTGCAAGGTCAGTGAAACACCAAAGCACCACTGGCATCCACTTGCATTTCACCTCGATAACTATCATTGCAGCCTGTGTTTCTCTGGATCAACCAGTTGCTTGGGCAGGGGTTGGGGGGGAGTAGGGGGGTGGGTTTGGCTCTTCCTGTTTGCCAGCCCGCACCCTGGAAGGGGCTGGGTTCTGGCTGTTCCCTCACCAGCAGTGGCCCATGCATGGCACTGGTTCGCTGGTTCCCCCCACTGCAGGGGGAGAGAACAGGGATTCACCAAGAGGCAGGCCCTCCCTGAGAACAAGCGCCATGTATGGGCTGCCTCCTGCAGGGGAACAGCCAGACCCAAGCCTTTCCCCATGAGTCAGCGCCATTTGCAGATTGTGGGAGGAGAGAACAAAGATTCACTAAGAAGCAAACCCTCCCTGCAAACCACTGCCATGTGCGGGCTGCCACCTGCAGGGGAAGTCAGACCCCAGCCTTTCCCCAGGAATCTTCCTGAGGGTCTTGTGCCGGTAGTTAATGATAAAGGTCCTGCCTTTAGTGTGAGCTTGCTGATGAGGTCTAGCAGCCTGCTCCGTCTTTAAACTCTTTGAAATTTACCAACTAACCTAACTTGTACATTTTATTTATTTATTTTTTTATTTTGAAAAGAATACAACCAAACCAAACAAAACAAAGTACAACAAAACAAAACAAAGTCAATCAAAACAAAGCAATGAACATGGTACATGACTTTTAAACAGGGTAAAAAGCAATCGATAAGGCTACCATAATGCCTCTTGCTATCTACGATATACCTACCCATACCATCACAGAAACATGAGATGAAATTGGCAGGTGGGTTTGCAAATTAATGTGTACTGTTTCTTCATCGTCTTACCAGCTCGACACTTAACTGAGACAGAAGTTTTCTTTCTATTCTTACAAGAAAAAAAAAAAAAAACAGAACAAAACAAAATATGCTTAGATACACTCTTGTAAACTCTCCAAGCTTGTTTGTTTTTCTTTGCTCTTTTTCTTTGTTGTGACGACAAATGGATCCGGATCTAATCTGCTTACTGTTGGTGTGCTTGCACAGAAATTTTGATGTGATCAGAGGATTATCCTGCACATCTCAGGCTCTTGAACTATTCATGCCAACAACAGCGGCAGCTTTTTTTGTTACGAGGCAGTTCCAGAATCTAAGTTCATTACCTCTTTGGGATTATGTCTAGAACATGTAACTGCCAATTTGCAGTTATTATAATTATCTTTTGCATGCTCACAAAAGTGAAAATGGATTGAACTGGGACAACTTTGAAGCTTGATTTTCATAAGCAACTTCCTCTTGCTCTATTTCAGTTACAAAAAATTTACAATCATACATGATCTAATAAAAATTCATAAGATAGATTTTTCTTTCACATGCAAAATCTTTTTTATGTTCCACAAACAATCGACTCATTTAAACTTTTTAACTGATACATAGAAATATAAAACTTGTACATATTTATAGGGTACTATGTGATAGTTTGACACATGCACACATTATGTAATTTTTAAATCAGGATAAACTTATTTCCTCAAACATTGATCATTTCTTCACAGTGGAAAAACTTCCAAAAATTTTTCTTCCAGCTTTTTGAAATATATAGTACATTATCATTGTCCAGAACATGGTAAAATCATCTTCTCTTTTATTAGCATATGTTTGTAATACATAATAGTTACATTCATCTTGAGGAAATATATACGCACATCACATCTCAATCATTTTTACTACCTCATCTTCTCTCCCCTCTCCCTCCTTCCCTTTTCTGTGTCCATTTCCACATACTTTACCTCCTTGTTTCTTACCATCTCTCTTTTTTTTTGCCCTTTAAATTATTTATATTTTGAGTTTCTTATATTAGAAAAACTGTGATGATGATTTAACCTTCTCTGCCTGAATTATTTCACTTAGCATTATGGTCTCAAGATCAAGCCATTTTATTTACAAATGACTTAAATATATCCTTCTTTATGGCTGAGTAGTACGCCATGATGTCTATATACCACATTTTCTTTTCTTTTCTTCTCTTTTCTTTATTTTTATTTTGAAAACAATACAACCAAACAAAATAAAACAGAGTAGAGTTAATCACAACAAAACAACAAACATGGTATATGACCTCTAAACAGGGTAAAAAGCAATCAGTAATGGCTACCATAATGCCTCTTGTTATCTGCAATATAACTGCCCATACCATCAGGGATAAATAAAATCAAACAAAATAGAACAAGATAAAACCAGTAAAAAAAAAAAAGCAGAACTATGTAAGCAATACAGAACTTCAAGATACTAGTAAAACAGCAATAGCTACCATAATGCTGCTTGTTATCTTCCGAATAGCTGCCTACACCTTCAGACATAACACAATCAAACACAGAATAGAGTAAAATCAATCAAAACAAAACAATGAAAGCAATACAGGGTTTCTAAACCAGATAATTGGACCTCCTCAATGGCTGCAATTATATATTTTGTTATCTTTGAAATAGCTGTCCATGCTATCAAGAATAATAAAATCAAATCAGACTAAAACAAAACTAATCAGAACAATGAAGACAATATGAGTTTCAAATCATGATAATAGATTAACAGTGGTCACTTGCTTTCCTTTTTAGATAATTCCTCCCCTTTGACTTTCCCAATATGTATTGTGCATTTTCGATCCCACTAACACCTTTAGTTTGTTATGCTATGGAGACAACACAAAGTTCACCCATGTAACTCTGAACTATTTCATCCATAAGTATGGTCTCAAGTTGACTCCATCCACCTACAAGAGCCTTGAGGTTATCTTCCTTTATATCTGACTAGGTTTCCACCACATAAAATGTCATGTCATTCTTATCCATTCTGGAGTTGATGGGTAAGCTACTCCTACCTTTTTTTTTTTGTTTTGTTTTGTTTTTTTTTTTGGCTTCCTGTCACTTAGGGCATTGCTCTCTCTCCTTTGACTTTGAGTCTATGAATATTCTTTCTAGTTAAATGTGTTTCTTGTATAGAGCATGTTGATGGATTCTGTCTCCTGATCCACTCTCACTGTGTTTCTTTCTATTGGTGCATTGAGGCCATCTACATTAATAGTTATGGCCCTCTTGTACTACATTGTCTCTGCCGTGCTATTTTCCTGCCATTGGCTCCCTAGTTTTCCCCTCCATTCAATCAACTGGCCCCACTTGATGGTCCCCCTCTGCTATTGTTCCTGAGACCATGGTCTTTTTTATCTCTCTCTAGAATGTCCTTTAGTATTCTTTGTAGGGTTGGTTTGGTGGTCATGAATTCCTCGAGTTGTTCTTTGTCATGGAAGCATCTTGTTTCTCCATTAATTTTGAAAGAAAGTTTTGCAGGGTACATCAGTCTGGGTTGGAAGCTGTTTTCTTTCAGGACTTGCAGTATTTCACTCCAGCCTCTTCTTGACTTGATGGTTTGTGTTGAGAAGTCTGCTGTGATTCTGATGGGTTTCCTTTATAGGTGGTGTGTCTTTTCTCTAACAGCTTTTAATATTCTGTTCTTGAGTTGAATTTCTGGAATCTTGATTATTATATGTCTGGTTGTAGATTTGTTTTGGTTATGGCTAGCTGGAGTTCTATATGCCTCACTTATTTGAATGTCACTTCCTTTTTCCATGCTTGGGAAGTTCTCAGAAATTATTTCTGTAAATAGAGTTCTGATGTCATTTGTCTTGACCCCTGCTTTTTCACTCACATTTTTAATTCTTAAGTTATGTTTCTTTGAATTGTCTTGCAGCCATTGAATTGTTACTTCCTGAGACCTTGTTATTTTTAAGAGATCTTTCCTTTCACAATCACAAGCTGCAAACCTGTCTTCAAGGTTTGCAAGTCTGTCTTTAGTTTCTTTCAAGTGGTTTTGCCAGTTTACAATGGAGTTTTTAATTTCCTGGATATGTCTTTGAATTTGTTTCATGCATTCTAAATCTCTCTTATATTCTTCATTCATGGTTTCCCTCATTTTCCTATGCTCCTCTATTTTTTTATTTGTGTCTTCTTTAGAGATGCTTAGTAATTCTTTTATTATGTTTTTCATTTCTTCTTTTACCTGGGATAGAATTTGTGCTCTATTTCTCTTATAGCTTCATGAAGTTGTTTCTTTACTTCAGTTGACATCACTTCAGACATTTCAAGCATGCTATTCCCAATCTCTTCTGTGTTTACCTCTGCTGGACTTGCACTGCTTGGTTTGGATGCCAGAGACTGCCTTTGCCTTCTTCATCTTGACGTATTCCTGATTTCTTCCACACACATGGGTAGTGTGGTCCCAGGTACTTCTGGCATTGGCTACAATTTCTCTGAAGTGAGACTGTTTGGTTTTTCTAGCCAGTGCTGGCTACATGTATCTGATGGTGGGCACCCATGCTTCTGCACTGAGCTGGGTACCAGCCTACAAGGGCTCTTGGGAATTTTCATGGTAGCAGAACTGGCCAGGGCCTGTGGATCTAAGCTGGTTAGGAATCTACGCAATGTTGTCTGGCCACATTTTCTTTCTTTTTTTTTTTAATTAAAAATTTAATTTCTTATAAGGGATGACTTATATTTGTAACATTTCTCCCAAGTCATTAGTAAAGTTTATTGCAGGTACATATCTGTTTATAAAAACAGAAAGGAAATTGAAGGGAAAACAATTTTGGAACTTCAAAGTATATAAAAGCTGAAATATATTTTACACAACTGTAATAGTTTATCACAGTACTAACTTATGTTCTTCTATTTTAAAGTCTTAAAAGGAAAGGACATATATGATTTTTCTTTAATCATCTTCTGACATTAAAAGCAGAATATAGGCAGTAGAACTCATGAAGACAAGATTTACTAATGAAAAATTATGATGCATTCAGTCAAAATAATAGATAAGATAGGCTGTATTTTGAGCTTTGAATGTAAAAACTCACAGGTCAGCAAAAGCAAGGAATCAAAGAAATGATTTTTAATTATGTTTTAAAAAGTGAAAACTAGAAAAACAAATATTGAGACCTCAAATGTAAGTAGAAATGTAAGGATCAGCAGAATTCTGAGTCAGAAAAAGAAAGGGGTGACACCTGAATAATATGTTACCACTTTTGCTTTCCATGTTGCCTAAGACAGAGATGGGGTGAATTATAAACTTATCAAAGCTGTATAGTATATTGGATATCTCTAAGCCCTTAGCTTTAAAGTATTATTGCTTACTCTAAATTTAAGTTCTAATGTAAACAAGCTGTTAAAGAAGAGCTGTTTCTTGGCCTTCTTAAGAGACTAGATGAGACAAAGAAATCCATCATATTTCATATAAATAAAATGTCAGAGAGAGTTCTGAATAACTTGAATTCATAATTTCCTTGAAATTTATGTTGTCCTTTCTATTTAGTAAGTTCTTTAAAATATAAATAAAGGGTAAATTTCAGGTTGGCCATGCAGAATGCTAATTGATTCTTTACAGTAGACTTTAGTAGTAACCTTGAAGTAAATATTTCTATTAGATCATATAAATTATAGGGGCATTTACTGATACTATACTTTAGTTTATGATTTGTCAAGTTTTTAATGATATAGTCTTGGCTTTTATTGATTAAAGGAAGCACTAACTTTTTGTCTTGGACAAAGACAAAAATAAAATTCATTTGCCTTTCAAGCTTTTACTTTTAGGAGCAAAAATCTAGAAATGCCTCATACCACAAAGGACTGATTTTGCCATCATGGTGGGAACTGCTGGCATCAGCTTGCTGGTTTTGTGGTACCAAAAGGTTCATAAATCAAGCAGCAATTGAGTTTGCCATTTTTTCTTCTCTGAATAATATAGTTGATTCAATGACTTTGCAACATAAAACACATAATGGCCAAGGAACACCAGCAATCTTTCAGAGAAGGCAACTGCAGATACTGGAGAAGTTAAATGAATTACTGATAAATATGGAAGAACTCAAAGAAGAAATCAGATTTCTTAAGGAAACTATTCCAAAGTTAGAGGAATGTGTACAAGATGAACTTGAAGGGAAGATAATGGTTCATAGGATGAGTCCTTAGCGCAGAGCTAAAAAAAGAAGAGTGACTGTGATTCAAAGTTCCGCAACAAATAATAGTTCAGAGGAAACAGAAAGTGAAGGATGGTAAGTTTCTTTAAGATGTATTCCGTGTTTGACTATTTATTGCATTATTGCTATTTTTTATTTTATTTTAAAGATAATAAAACCCAACAAAACAAAACAGAATAAATCCAATCAAAGCACAGCAGTGAAATTGGTACAGAACATCAAAGCAGGATAATAGGAAAACTACAATGGCTACCATAATATATCTTGTTATCTTCACAGTAGTTGTCCATTCCATCAGATAGAGCAAAATCAGACCATGCAACATTTTCTTTATCCATTCATCTGTTGATGAGCATATAGGCCACTTCCATAATTTAGCTATTGTGAATTGTGCTGTTAAAATGTGAAATCATTCATGCTGAGACTTAGTAGCTAAACCATTTTTAGACAAAAAAGAATCTTATGTGGTAGTATGACATTGACACTAGTGTAAAGAATAAGTCAGATAATGCTATGAATTGGGCTTTGAAGAGGCTCAATCACAGTCCTGCCTGTATGGAACAGCATCCTGGGCTTTGTGTGGAGCCTCTCTTCTGGGAATTTGTACGTAAAGACAACACAAACAAATAAGGGAACACAAGTGATTTAATATTTTGCTTGACAGTGATAGCAGATGTCTCTATTTTTGGAATTTATTATGTGCAGTTTGATTTCTTTTATGGCCCTTTATTCTCATCTATGTGTTCCTATGGCCTTACACACCTGCACCATCTGGAGAAAGCCTCTAGGACAAACGCTGGAGTGCAGAGACCCTGATCACAGCAAACTATGAAGAGAATCTCATTTCAGGACTCAAGCTTTGATAAGGAACTGCATGGTCTCCATGGTGATTCACCAAGCATCTATTTCTTCAGAGCATAGACACAAAACATTTCTGAGACTTGTAGTTTCTATAATCCATTTGAAATCATAAATGTAAGCATAACTTCTGTTTTTAAGCAGCTTCAGTAATTCTTCAGAAAGTACCTTGAAAGAAAATAATGGTACTGAGATACTGCCTCTAGTACAATCTAAAATAATCCAGAGCAATGTTTTCTAATACAAACGAAATGATACTTGGATATGAAATTTTATATTTTCTCATGGGTAAAGAAAACAGGTGAAATTCATTCTAGCAATGCATTTTATAATGTACAATATTACAAGGTCTTGTCATTCAACTTGCAATCAATGTAAAGATATTAATGAGAAATTTTACATATTTTTCATACTTGAGTTTGAATTTGGTAAACTTGGAACACAACTCAATTTGGAGTGGCCATGTTTCAGGTGTTGAACAATAAGATGTGACCAGTGGCTATTAAATCAGTCCTTCACATCCAGGTGTTCTGTATTTTGACCAAACACAGATCAAAAATGTATATTTTTAAAAATAAGCCTTTTGGAACTTTCCCTTGTCATTTTTTCTTAAATATTATAATAATTTATATAGTGTATACATTGCACTAGGTATTATACATAATCTAGAGATGATTTAAAGTAAATAGAGGATAAGCATATGTTATGTGAAAATACTATGTCATTTAATGTAATGGCCTTGAATATTTGCAGAATTTTGTGTCCATGGAGGTAGGAGATCCTGGAATACTAAGTCCCCGGAGATCCTAAGGAATGATTGTATTGCACAGGGCAAGTCTAGATTGAAGAATATAAATTTCAAAATTCTTCTATTAAAGTATGGACCCTATTCCAAATTATTATTTATACTTTTAATACATTTTTTTGAAACATTTTTGTTTCTTCATGGCTTATGTCCTCTGCTAAAATGTCACTGATTAATTCCTTTGCAAGAGGTGGCATGCCCTAATTAAGACAGAGTATGACTTTCCCCAAGGATACCAAAACATGCTATTTGTTTGGATGTATAATAATGAAATCAAAATATTAATTGAAAATTCAAGACAAGAACAAAACTCAATTATGAACCTCTGATTATTGCAAAATAAAACATTTGGTCAATCGTACTATGATTTTTTTGTGCCTTTTGACATCTAGACTCTGCTTTCTGTTCTATTCTCTGTTCATTGTTCCCTTAAATCCTTCCCAACATCCAGACAGTGAATTGTGTACAATTACCCTAAAGTACCCATATTCCAGCCTTTAGGATAGTGTTTTGATCACTATGTCGCAGATGAAAAAAATGTTCTATGAGGTTAAATGTCTTAAACAGGCTCACAAAAGTGCTGAGAGGTACGGCTAGGAAAAATTTTCTTCGGAGCCTTCCCTTGGGGGTTTTCTACTGCATGTGGAACAATTAGACTCAATCCACATGAGCCTTTGGCAAGCATGTGCTTAGTGCCTTAAGTGGTAGTTCAATGAGTCAGACCAACAGATATGGTGACTGCTTACTTTTAGCTTGCCCTTCTGAATATGACCAACACAATGCTTTGTTGCAAGCATTTGACTTGAGTTTTGCAGTAGGAGGAACTTATGCAAAGTGATCAAATACGAAGAGGCAAAGAATTACGGTTTTGTTCCCATTTCAAAGCACACTAAGTATTTAACTCTGCTATTTTAAAGACAGATCAGTCTACGAGCTTGACAAGGTAATATGGGGGAACATTACAATTGATGCCTTTAAAACTACTATTACAGCTTTCTGTTGTTTCTCCTGTTGTTTCTAAAAACCTAGTGTTTTATGTGGGTGAGTAAAAAATTGTTTTCATTTGAAAAATTGCTGGGATGAAAGGAAGGAGTCTGTTGGTTACAAATATTTTAAAGGATAATACACTGCAGCAGCATATGAAGATTACTCTTTAGAAATGACTGTGACTTGATGATTGTCCAATCTGTCTGCCTCAGGTTTCTGTGTGATTCTTCCTACAACCTTACCTCCAGCAACATGCTGCCACTAGCAGAGGATGGCATTGATAAATCAGAATGTAAAATACATTCTGATAAAAGTAACTCCTTAACTC
Organism: Cuniculus paca; assembly: GCA_004365215.1. Classification (NCBI taxonomy): domain Eukaryota; kingdom Metazoa; phylum Chordata; class Mammalia; order Rodentia; family Cuniculidae; genus Cuniculus; species Cuniculus paca. The sequence continues at coordinate 5,285 of RJWT010016066.1, read as the reverse complement.
AAGAACAAATTCTGATCCGGGAGAAATTTGTAAATTGGATTCATTGGTGAATCCAATAAAGTGAGTTTTACACACCTTTGGCACAAATATATGATGTATACTGCTTTGTGCTTCTTAGCAGTCCCCTGCACATCACCACTATTTTTGCTCTTCCTTTTGAACATGCTGGGCTTTGATCAAGCACTGTACTACTGGTCTACTCTCATACTGTACAGTAAGGACAAAACAGCACAACTGTGATAATGTTCAGCAGACACACATTTGTTCATAATGTAAGGTCAGTGCATATCTGTGAAAGTTTGCAACTTGAATGTTTGTAAGTCAGAGACTCACTGTGCTAAAACATGTGGATTCTTTTTTATTGTCTTCATTATGCTTTATTGTGGTGGTCATTATTTCAAATAATGCAGCTATTTGGCAAATCATACAATGAGTCAAGGATGTGTAACCTGTCACACATTTTGGAATACTGCCCAAGTGTGATGTGTACTCAATTAATTTTAAAATCTTGAATACAGAACACAAAAACTTGTTTTGGTTTAGATCTAAAATGTTCCCCCACAGTCTCATGATTCAGTGGTGGAGTTTTTGAAAGATGATTCAGGCACTATACTCATTAGTGGAATAATCCATTGATGAGCTTGTGGCTAAATGTGCTGTTAGGAAGCAGGGCCTGGTTACAGGTAAGTCACTGGGGTGTGACCTGGAAGGATCTACTCTGCTCTCTGGCTCCTCCCTTCTCACTCTCAGTTTCCTAGCTGCCAAGATGTGAGCAGTTTTCCTCTGCCATGTCTCCCACTATATTGTTTCTGCCTTGGAGCCAACCGACAATGGACCAAGCCTCTAAAACTGTGAGCCAATATAAATCTATCCTTTAAATTGCAGTTGTAAAGTATTTTGTCCCAGCAATGGAAAAGTTGACTAATATGCATAGTAACTCTCTGGGTCCTGTGTACCTGAGACACAAATAAGAGACAGGGATGAGTGAGAATGACTGTGCTTTGCTTGATGAGGCAGAACAAATCATATAGAACGATGCAGTTAGCATCACTGATATGGTGGACCTGTTATTTTGAGTGTACAGATGCATGGAAAGATTAGATTCCTTAAGTAGGGAAAATAAAAGAGCTATTATAAGCAACAACTAGTATTGCTGATGTTGGACACAGTAAAGAGGAAATCTCTAAGCAACAGAAAAGATTCTAAGTGATCATTAGCAAATTGCAAGATAGTGAACGTAGACCTACTTATTGGTCTAAAGCCCAGTGATAGAACACCCTCTGACTAGAAGTCTATCAACTGATCCATTTTAGATGAGTAGGAATTCCTATATTTCTCCATGGCTTTTCTATATTTCTCCAAGGCTTCTCAAGGCTTTCAGAGGAGCAGACAAATAAGCAACAGTGAGTAGGTAATTGTTAAAACAAATCATATTCCATAATTATATAAACATGTTGAATGTAAAAGTATAATTGGACACCATTCTATTCATAATGACAACAACAAATATGAAATACTTAGGAATTAAAATAATATGGACATCCCAAGCTGCTACAATATTAAAAAAAGAACTGCTGACTAACTGAATGGGTATATCATGTTTTTATGCTATAAAATTATGCATCAATTAATTTAAAAGTTTCATTAATTCTAAATAAATTCCAGTCATGATTCCTTTGAGATGGGTGGTAGTCAGCCCCTTCACCCAGGTATGACCAACCATAGCCTAAATGAACTGTTCATGAACTATTTCTTAATAGTTTGAACAAAAAAGATGTAGACACAAGTTGGAATATGATGCTACCAAGTCCAACTGGAAAAGAAAGTAATGAGGAATCAGAATTACAGCTAAGCCTTTTGATAGATAGCAGTGTGCCAATGGATCATATTAAGAATTATTCCAACATTTTGCTCTTGTTCTGATTTTTTTTGAGATTATTTATGACATTGTTTTCTGTTTTATTTCATTAAGTCCTCTTTACTTGCACTAGTTTGATGGGTTTAGATTAGCTGACATAACTAATAACTTATGTTATATTTATCTCTGTGTCACCTTACAGTTTTTTTCTTAAGCTTTTAACATTTCCTTGTTTGACATCCATATTACTTTTACAATCAGAACTTAAAAAATGCATCCTGAGTCTCAGTCACAAGGAATGGGTTAGAATTTGGTAGGGATCTACAGGTAGTTAGCACTGTTCTATTGTTGTGGCCACTGTTTACTTTGTAATTACTACTGATTTTCAAATTTGTATTATGTCTAACATGTGGAAGTAAAATACCTTCAGAAAATGACACATTTTTCTAATTGTCACCAAGATACCACATGGACTAGCAATGTCTTTGTTAAGCAGTCCAGCAAAAAAGGAGTGGACATGGGGCACTAGATGTCCATTCAGTGTTCACACCAATGAACAAATTGAGGTCTTGCTACAAATGAAATGAGAGAAACTACTCTTTGAGATAAGAGATGGATCAGGCTTTTTAGATGTTGGCAGGAATGTTGAGCTCAGAGATAGGGTTGTTTTAAGAACAGTACCAGATATATGTGACAAAGTTACCCAAGAGAGACAGAAGGTATGTAAGGGTATTGTATAACAGGAGAAATGTGATTATGTATTTATTGGTCACTGCTTCATACCTGGAATAAAATACCTGACATTCACAACATCAGGAGAAAAGGTCTATTTTGGTGTATGGTTTCAGAGGGTCCAGTCCATGATTGGCTGCCTTCAGGGTAGAAATGGCATGGTCAAAGGATCTGGTGAAGGAAAACTGCTCAACCCATGGCAACAAAAAAGTAGAGAGAACAAGAAGAGCCAGAGAGAGAGAAGAGGGGAGGAGAAGAAAGAGACAGAGACAGAGATAGAGAGACAGAGACAGAGAGAGACAGAAAGAGACAGACAGAAACAGAGAGACAGATTATCCCCAGGAACTCACTTTTTCCACAAAAGTTCCATCTAGTAACAGTATATTCACTTATGAGTTCATCAGTAAATTAATTCATTGGTGATGTTCTAATTGCATTCTCAGTACCCTACTTCTAGACACAAGAGACTTCTGGTGGACATTTTAGATCTAAACCATAACAACTTGTGAATTTAAAATGCACATAGGATTATTTGCCTGACATTCACTTGTTTTTAATCTATCAGCTTTACCTGGCACTGGAGGATCATCTGACACATTATGTCAAGTGCAGGGTGCCTGGGGAGCCAGTTACCAATTAGATGGTCCATGTGTTACTTTTCTGACCATCATTTAGTGGGTTGGACAAGAATTACTGGAAAACCAATTATATAGAAATCCACTATACCCGTGATGTTCACTATCACTTAGTACCAGAGGAAGAGAAGAAATAGAGTCAAGGAGCTCAACACCTAAAAAATGTTAGGTCCGTCCCTTGAGATTAATCAGGGATCCACTCAAGTAAATACAAAAATATCTTATTTTGACATTACTAACTTGCTGAGATATGTGCTAATCCATAATACAGTGGTGAATTCAGGCCAGGTACATTAGACAGGGCAGAGGCCAGAGCACCAACATCCCTGTAAGATAATCGTGTCCTGGATCACTTACTATACATTGAAGGTAACCCAAGAAATTTTTCTTTTGCTTCAATAGAATATTTGTATAACAATTATCAAAAAAATTAAAGGAATAAACATTGAAAATAACATTGTTAGGTAAAATAGTTTCTATTTTCTTAAAAAGTTTAAACTTTTTGATATAGTATTTGCATATATTTAAGGAGCATGGTGTAATAAGCTCTTTTGTTTTAGTTACTCATAAGTAATATGGTAGGTAATTATAAACTCTATTCTCTCACATAATACTGTCTGTGAAGGAACAGAACTTAGGATTTCCATCTGATTGTGTTTGAATACCAGTTTTCTGACCTCCCACTATTCCTGATTCTCTTCACCATTCCCAAACTCTATTAATCACAGATTCTAATTGACTTTTTAAAAAATCTCATATGAGAAAGAACATGCTGTCTTTCTGTATCTGATCACTTAATATAATGTTCTGCAGTTCTACCTATTGCATTGTTAATGGTGAGATATCATTCCTTTTTATGTTTTAACAATATTTTATCCTGCATACTTGTATAAACAACATTTTCTTTTCCCATTCATCCATTGATGGGCATCTAGAGTGATTCCATATTTTAGATATTGTGAGTCCCTTGCCTTAGCTATTGTAGCAACAGACAAGGTGTCTTTCAGATATGCTGCTATCATCTCCTTTGGGTATATACACAGCAGTGGGGTAGCCACATCGTATGGTAGGTCTATTTTTACTTTTCTTGAGTAACCTCTATAGTGTTCTACCCTATGGTTCTACTGATTTGAATATCCATCAGTAGAGTATGAATGTTCTCTTTTCTCTACTTCCTCTCTAGCATTTTTCTTTTTGTCTCTTAATAATAGTCATTTTAAGTAGAGTGAGGTGATATTTTATTATCATTTTGACTGGCATTTCCTTGTTGGCTAATTGAGTTGAGCAATTACTTTTCATAAATGTCTTTTTCTTTTGAATTTCTTTTTTGGCAAGTATCTATTCATATCTATCCATTTTAATTGAATTTATTTTTTGTTTTTTGAACTTTTAAATTATCGTATATGTTCTGGATATTAATTCTTTGTCAGATGAAGAGATTGCAATAATTTCCCCATTCTCTACATTATCTTTCATTTGTTTTATTTGCTGTCCAGAAACACCTTAGTTTGATATAATTCCATCCACTTATTTTTAAGTTTTATTTTGTGGATATTTTATTTTTTGGATATTTAGGTCTTATCCAAAAAAATATTGGAAAAAAATCTTGAATGTTGGCTATATGATTGTTATATATAGCCTTTCCTATGTTGAGCTATTTCCTTTGTCCTATTGGTTCAGAGATTTTTATCATATGTTAAAATTTATCAAATGCTTTTTCTGCATGTATGGAGACAATCATAGAATTTTTGCCCTTGGTTTTGTTGAATTTATTGCTTTACATATATTGAATCATCCTTGTTTCCCAGAGACAAATCTCACTTGGTTGTCAACAATGATTTTTTCAGTATGCTGTTGGATTCAATTTGCTACTATTTTATTGAGAACTTTTGCATCCATGTTTATTAGAGACATTGGCCTATGGTTTTCTTGTCTGATTTCAGTGTCAAAGTAATGTTAACACCACAGAATGAGCCTGGAAGAATTTTTTTCATTTCAAAACTTTTTATTAGGTTAAAAAGAATTCAGTATTAGTTTTTCCTTTAACATCCACTAGAATT
>RJWT010016065.1:0-20076 GCA_004365215.1 Cuniculus paca | reverse complement strand
GGGCCTCTCTCCCCAGGGATGTGGTGCTGGTGACCTGGGTGGGTGCGGGGGGAAAGGTGCTGAGCGAAGCGCACACAGTCTCCGTTAGGCTGGGAGCACAGCACCCACCCAGGTAGTGTCTGCTCTGTCTTGGGAACATAGCACAGGTGTTTTAGTCCAATTATGTAAGCACGGGATTATCAAAAGTTGCATGTGTTTCATTGATTTTTATGAGATAATATAACAGGAAATATGAAAGTGACAATTTTATCAGACTTAGCACAAGAGTCGACCTGCTGAAATGACACCTGCCCGAATGAGGCTGGGAGAGTGGAGTATAACCGAAGGCGCTGCCCCAGGGAAACTCGGGGAAACCCTTAAGTCCTTAATTTACAAGCGCACAATAAGCACAATCGCATGACACACTGCTTAAGGCTGTTTGTGACATGCGATAAACAGGCTCAATAACCTGGGGATGAAAAACAAAATTCGGATTAGTAGTTACCTCCGCAGTGGAAGAGAGGCAGAAATAGCAAGGACACAGAATGCGTGCATGTGCGTGCGTGTGTGATTTTGCTTCAGTTTTGAGTTAAATGATGAGTTCTTGAATGTTCTTTTTTTGTAAAAAACAAATACTGTTAAAAGGAAATGCAAAAAAAAAAAAGAAGAAGACTCTAAAGAATGTATCATTTAGACATATGTACATGGCAAAATAATTTTAAATGATCGTGAATAGACCGGGGACGGTAGTACGGTAGGAGCTCCGTGCTTGAGAACCTCTGCTTAGGGCCAGGTTGGGTGGAGTCCTCGCCAAGTACTTCCGCCCGCGCGCTTCGTTCCGGCCTTTCCTTGGTGCTGTGCTTCAGGACGCACAGCCGCAGAGAGCCCTTGAAGGAGGGAGATGCTTATTTCCTTCTGTGTCGGCGCTGTCTCAGGCAGCGAACACAACAAATTAAGCCGATCGTTGGTGTTTACCGAAGTGACAGTGCTGGCTAGTACATCCACTCATCCTGGCACTATTTAGATCTCTTTTCTCTCTCTCTCTCTCTCTCTCTCTCTCTCTCTCTCTCTGCATAATCATTATAAAATATTTACTATGAAGTAATATGAAAGGCTTTTAATATATGTGGACTGCTTCTTTAATTTGAACATTTTCACTGTGCTATTAAAACTAGGTAGAATTTAATACATTGTGTATTTTTAGATCAAAAGAAACACATAGTTTAATGTGTGGAAATAACTACTGAGACTCAGCCACAGACTTAGTTTAGCAAGAACAACATGAAGGAAAACAACTCATTAGATTGCTAAGTCCCGTTGTTCCGTCACTTCCTGTTTCCCAGTCCTTTTTCTCTGAACAGTACCTGTCTGTGGGAACACGTCGGGCGTGTGTCAAAGCCCTGTGTGCACAAGGTGCTCCTTAATGGTCCTGCCAGAACCTAGCCAGGCTGCATTGGCTTTGGCCGCTTCTCTTGAGCATTTGACTCTGCGGCTGTTAGACAACCAGGATGGATGTGCTGATATTAGCAAGACCTTGTGATTAGGACAGGCTTTTTAAAACTAGAAATTCTTGACTTCTGATCAAACTGGATAGGCTTCAGTAATTTTCTCTTGTATGGCTTAGTATCAACTTTCTCTTGTACATTTAATTAAAGCTTTGTTACTCTGCTTTAAGATACAACTTCCCTTCTGTAATCAAAAAGATGCTAATTACTGCAAAGTTTGTCAAGGCTGCCCTTAGGCACACATGGAGGCCATAATTTTCTTTAATCATTTATTAAGCCCAAATATTATCGAGTATGCTTATGCATGCATATAAATCAACATTTATTCACAACCTTTAAAGTTCTGGAAAGCACACTGAGTAGTGGGTGTGCCACAGGGAAAATGTGTTTTCAATTTCTTTCCAACTCTTGATTTCCCCTTCCTATTCAATCTTTCGAAACTCCTTCCACCTGTTCCTTGACTCCCTGCCACGGGGTGCCACGTGTTAGTTAATCTAACCATTCTGTGTCTTTTAATGTTTTCTAGGTGGGCATTCTCCAATTTTCCTACCATTCCAGCTAACAAATTTCAGCAGAAGTTTTCTTTTTCTTTCCTATAATCTAAAGAAAAAAATTAACAGAGAGGGTTTCAGGCATTCTAGTAAGTTATCCTAGGAAATAATTTTCCGATTTAAGATGTCTTCAGGGTTGGAGATGGTGGCAGGGCATGTCATCTAAGCCCCTAGGGAGGCTGAAGCAAGAGGGTCCTAAGTTTGAGCCCAGACTGAAGATGTAGCCCAGTCTGAATGACCAGGGAATCACAAAAACAAAAACAAATGGAAAAGTAAAACATTCTGTTTTGCAAACTCTGTTTAGCATAGTGAAGATAATTCTCTAAAACTTACCTGTTGACGGGTGAAGGCCTAAATCCCTTCTGAAAGCTCCACATTCCAAGGAGCCCATAGCTGCCGGGGGTCCTGCACCCTCCTTACGTAGGTGGTGCAGAGCATCCATGTGCTGTGTGTCCACAGCAGAGCCACTGTGGGAATAAACAGCTGCATGCCACGGACCTCATTTGGTCCCAGGCACTGCTGGAGAGCTGCGCTTGCTCTGAGGTTGGCCAGTGACTGTGATTGGCCTGGAGTGAGGGGTTTTCTGGGCTGTGAAATCTTCAGGATGGAAACTAGGGTACCCTAAGCAAATCAGGAAGATCAGTCACCTAGTCTGCAAGCCAGTGCTTCACCCCAATTGTGCGGAAGGCCCACAGCACTGGAGCACATGTTGGGCTGCTGGTGAGCAGTCTGTCTGTCTGCTTGCTTACTGCCAAGCACAGCTCAGCATGATCCCAGGCTAGAAAGTACGGATCCTAAGAAAAAAGAACAGCATCAGTCACAGGCATCTTGTGATAAAATGTTGGAGACTGGATGCGGACACACAGGGGTCTAAGACAGAGGCAAAGGTGAACATTCTAGAAATCTTTGAGAGGGTATCACTGAAAATAAAAAAGAGAAGACACTAAGTATTCTCACCACCAACAAAGATAGCTGTGTGACATGAGTACCTACATTTAGTCATACCACAAACATGCGTGCTTCACAACGTGATTTGTACATAGCAAATTGGTATCAGTTTACATCAAAAATGTTAAAAGAAAGTTTTTAAGGATCATCTAAGTAAACATAATAATTTAAATTTGTGTACAATGTAATTTGAAAGTCAGAAAAACACACAGGAGAGTAAAGCAGGACAGCTTGAGAAGACAAATGAAACACAAAGACTGCAGCTGAGATGAAAGGGAACATAGGTAAGAAACATAACAACAAAACAAGAATCGGTCTAACAAAATGAAAAGTAGTGATGGTGCAGAAAAGAGCAGCAGCCACTAGATGGGAAATTAAATCAGTGGTTTAAAGGAAAACTGTAAGATTTCCCGAACCCTAGAGTAAAATCAAACAAATGTGTTTAATGAGAAGAGGAAGATTCAGGAAAGCACTCCACCCAGAAAACAGTGCTAGAGAAGGGACTTCCTGGCCAGTGGGGCAGGGGACAGAGAAGCCCCCATCCCTCCTCTAGCAGGCAAGGTCCCTTGTGAGAGAGCAAAACCTGGGCAAAGTCTCAGGCAGGAGAAGGAGAGGAGCATTTACATCCTTAAAATCTACTATACGGACCAAGGTGTTTTCAAGCTTATAGTCAGAAAGTAATTGGTGAATCGTGGTACATGTAGGGTCCCAACTTTAGGTAATATAAATTCATTTCAAAATAGTGTTGATTTGTCCTAACCCACAAAGGAGTATGTTGTTCTCTAGCGTCTTTCCTCCCAACCTCACTGGAAGCAGTGGAGGGGAAGGGGCGGTGTAAGTACTTTGGATATCAGAGTGATACATCGAAAGGAAAAATACATAAACGACCATCACCTGTGTACTAAATTCTGGTTGACAGAATTGTTTTCTGTGGGGTGTTAAATACACACATATTGGAAGTGACCTGTTCAGGACATGGATGTTGGGTGGGAGGATCCTGCTTTCTCAACACTGAGATGAGAATTTCCAGTAAGAAAAGAGAGGAGGGCCGGGCGTGGTGGCTCACGCCTGTAATCCCAGCACTTGGGAGGTTGAGACAGGCGGATCGTTGTGAGTTCGAGACCAGCCTGGGTTACAAAGTGAGCTCAAGGCCAGCCTGAACGGCATAGTGAGACCCTGTCTCAAAAACAGGGCTGGAGATCTAGCTCAGTGGTCTAAGCGCCTGCCTGGCAAGCGCAAGGTCGTGAGTTCAATCCCCGGTGCCGCAAAAAAAAGAGAGGAGGCAAGGGTGGTGCATGGGGTGATGGATACAGGAAGGGCTGACATCCCTGGACTCGGGTTTAGTCTATCGCAGATGGAGATTAGTACATATGGGAGTATTCACAGATATGCTTACGTGTGTAGGTCACTATGTAAACATTTATCTCTTTGTTCTGTCAGGTTACATATTCAAGAATCAGTGACACGTGACTGGCCTGCACCCAGACTCTCAGTGATGCCATTCTGAAAGAAAAATGAAAAGCCAAGGTCTCACCTCCTTTAGGAAATACAAGTGAATGAACTCAACAGACAGGCACAGAACATTGCATCCAAAAGCAGTAAAATACACATCCTTCTCCACATATGGAGCCTTCTCCAGGATAGATAGTACATCAGGTCACAGACGGAGTTTCAACAAACGTGTGGAGATTGAAATCAGATCGGATACCTTTGCCAAACACGTAATGTGAAATTAGAAGCCAATAACAGGAGAAAAACTGGAAAATTCACAAATATGTTAAAACTAAATAAATTACTCCTGAACAATCAATTGCTCAAAAGAGTATCAAAACAGATATGAAAGTTCTTAAGACATGCAAAATGGAAACACAACAGACTGAAACTTACAGAATGCAGCAAAAGTAGTTATAAGCCAGAAACTTATAAGGGTAAACAGTGACAGTAATGAAACACAGATCTGAAACAACCTGGCCTGCACCTCAAGGAGCTAGAAAAAGAAGAAACTATGTCCAAAGTTAGCAGAAAGAAGGATAAATAAAAAAAATTAGAAATCAGAAAAGCAATACACCAATAAATCTAAGAGCTGATTTATTGAAGAGATAAACAAAATTGGGAAAACCTTAGCTGCACCAGAAAGAAAGAGAGAGAGACAAATAGAGAGAGAGGAGAGGAAAATAAATAAACTCAGGAGAGACCATACAACTGGTACCACAGGCATGTAGAAGATTATGAGGCGAAGATGAGCTGTGACAGGCCAGCTTATTGAAAAGCTTACAAGAAATTATGAATTCCTAGACATGTGCAACATAGCATAACTGAAGCAGAAGACATTCAAAACCCAAGCTGAGCGGTGAGGAAAGAGAGTAGTCAAAAAATTCCCAACAAAGACAAACACGAAAAACTCATTGTCAAATTCTACCAAATATTAAAATAATTCTTGGCAATCCTGAAATTCTTTTAAAAATTGAATATCAGTCAGGTATAACGGATCACACCTGTAACCACAGCTAGTCAGGAGGCTGAAGCAGAGGAGTCACAAGTTTAAGGCCAGCCTACACTACATGTGAGACTCTGTCTCAAAATTAAAACAAAATTAAATAGTGATTTAAAGTGTAGCTCAGTGGTAGAGTACTTATCTGGCAAGTGCAAAGCCCTAGACTCAAATGAAGGTGAATGAACATTTCCTCGCATCAAAACCAGGCAAATATATTAGCCAGGAAAAAAGTTAGAGATCACTATCCCTGATGAATAGAGACAAAATAGTCTTAACAAAACACAGATGAACTGAATTCAACACCCTATAAAAGGATTGTCCACAGTGATTAAGCAGGACTTACCCCTGGGATTTGAAGATGATTCAACATGCACAAAACAACCCGTACAGTAACTAACCCAGAACAGAATGGTGAAAGGCTGTCTACCCTTGAAGATCCGTACTCACAGGGGCACGCCCAACTCAGAGCTAATTTTTGGGACTTGTATCTAGATGTCCTTTCAAGTCCTCTTGTACTTACGGGTAGAGCTTTGCAGATGGGCTGGATCATGGGTGTGTGATGCTGGGTTGGTGTACTTAGTAGGTTAACATAGTTCTGGTTGTGGATGATGGATTTACTGAAGAATAAAGACCCATCCTTGTTGAGGACGATATAAAAAGGGAAAGAAAGAAGAGTTCCTGCTTCCTGCTTGTCATCCTATGGACTATTTCTCCCCTGCCAGGCCCCTCTGCCATTATACCCTGCCCAAGAACCAGCTGACTATGGGCTGAAACCTCTAGAAACTGTGAGATAAAATGAACCTTTCCTTCTCTAACTTTGGGTGTTGGGTGTTTTATTCCAGCAAGTAGAAAGTAAGCAAGACTCATACATATGGAAAAATTACATAAATAAAAATATTTTCATTGACATATGTCTTCATATAATTTGCAACTCCACTACCTTGTCTAATTCATTTCTACATTATAAATTTAGGTTCCAAAGACATAGTCTTAAAACCAGAACTCAGAGAGATAATGAACCTCTTTCAATCTGTTCACTGTCTTCAGTGGTTTTGTTGCTCTTCTTTAACTCCAGGTACTTTCAGACTTGACTCGTACAATTAACCTTTGAAAAAGGTAATGGACTTTCCCAAATATCCATCTTGAAGCTATAAGAAACCATGTCCTCTAGATCCATTTCTATCATTTCACACTTTATACATGTATTTTTAAAACCACAAATAAGAGGCATGCTTCCCTTTCTGAAACAACAGTTCCTGCGAACCAGCATCATTAGTACTGATGCCGCCGGTGGAGGAGTCCTTATAGTACGAGCTGCACCAGGACTCTTCAGAGACCACACATCCAGCTGGATTTGGGAGAGGAAGCAGCCTGGCTGGTACCCCTGAGCTCACGTAATTTCCTCATTTTCTGCAGAATTCGGAATTCCTTTCATATTGTTAACCTTAACCCAGAATTGTTTCTAGACTCTTTAGTCAGTTGGTTGGACATATTTTCATAGGCTCAGTATTTCAAATGGCCGCATTATTTACATGGAAATTGTGGCTAAGAGAAGCCAAATGATTTGCCACAGGTCAGGTGCGGAGCCCAGGGCAAGAGCGGTCAAAAGGGAGAAGTGACAAATGCTTGGTTTCCTGAATCCTCACCTGGTGTCCTCCACTTCACAGAGATCTGTGAGCCACGGATAAAAACGGTCCCAAAGCATCAGGGACCAGTGCAGAAATCGGGGGTAAATATTTCATACGGTATTTCTGTGAGGCTGGAGATCTGGCTTTTAATATGGGTGAAATAAAATCTCATTAAATATTTTAGTTTCGTTAAAAAGAGCAGCTTTGTCTTATATGTGACAAAATATTAAAACTTCACACCACAAGGGAAGTCGTTCCAGTCCTTATGGCTGCATTGGCTGCACCCAGAGAACACAGCCCGTGGGCCCAGCCACGCCGCGTGGTCGCCCCTGGGTCTCGCTGTTGCCCGCTGCCCCTGCACCCCGGGTGAGCCCCGGCCCAGGGCAGCACCTCGCGGAGCTCCTCCCCCCGAAGGCTGGGGCCCATCCTCCCCCAACGGGGCTGTAGCCGGCAGAGGCAGGCTTCTTCCACCTAGGTCCTCTCTCACCCTAGCAGCGCTGGGCTTGGCAGCGTTTCCCGCCTTGTCCTGCTTTCTCTGCCCCAGCATCTTACCCAAGAAAAGTCCCGCCTGGACGACTGGAGAAATGGACCAGCCCACGCTGCCCCAAGCATCTGCGGACATCCAGTTCCAAATGCGTATTCATTTAACTGGTAATGGGGTCTCCTTCTGAATTTACAAGGCAGGAAGTCACTTTTAGAACAGACACAGGATACAAATGTTCTCAGCGAAGAAACACCGTTGTTTTCCTGCACAACGAAAACCGCTATGAGGAAGGAAACTAGCTATGGAGAAGTGTCCCTCCAGTCCAAATACTTACGTTATTCTTTTGTTTGTTTGTTTTTAATTTTAAAAGCGTGTGTTTTAGAATTAGTAAAAGGCGGGACCAATTAAAATAAATGTTTTATCAACATCAGTGTTATAAAGTATGTCATTTATTTCTCACAGCTACTTTTAGGTGAATAGCACTTTTGTTTTGAAGAATATATACTAATAAAATTCCTGTGCTTTCTTATTTCCAAACATTTGCTTACAGATCTGTTTGTACATAAGAAAAAGCAGCGGTTTAGTGATGAGGCATGCTCAAAACATATGACCAATGTTTAAAGTTAGAAACATATTAGCAGGTGTGGCAGCCCAACACTCAGGAGACTGAGTCAAGAGGATCCCCATGAGTTCCAGGCCAGTCTAGGCTACATAACTGAGTTCAAGGAAGGCCAGCCTGCACTACATAGTGAAATCCTGTCTCAAAAAAACAAAACAAACAAAAAAGTATTACAGTAAAAGCCATATTGCCATTAGTCCTCTTCAAAATACTCACGGCTTGATTGAAACTCAATTCCACTTCTGAAGTGGTTCAGTTTCATGAGTGTCTTTAGCTACTCCGTTGTGGCTGCCTTGATATGTTGAATCAATTAAAAATGTTTGCCTTTCAAGGTCATTTTGACTCTGGGGAACAGCTAGACCTAGCGAACAAGACGGATAAGGACACACCTTAATGTTTTGAATAGCCTGCCTTTCTGTTGGGTGACACTCAGCAGCAGCAGATACTTCATTTATGATCACACCTCAAAAGACACTCAGGAAAGAGGACTTCCGGAACTACTCCACAAAGTGGCAATAACAATGGGACAGCGTGTTCTCAGTGAGGGGAGGCATTTGAAGGACATGAAAGGCAATGTGTCTTTTACTGTAATTTTTAAAAACTTAAACATTCACCACATATTTTGAACATAACTTGTACATATCATACTTTCAGTATAGTGCAAACACTCTTGAGAAAAAGCAAACAAACCTCTGATGCATAACTGATAATTGGATTTGATGAAGCACTTTCACTATTTTCAGAATCTCACATTTTCTAGCTCGTTAATTGATTTCTACCAACATGCTAAGGGTATGTGTGAGTTTCACCGTCTTTCGGTGGACGGGAAAAGTGGAAAGTTAGCTGACTTTATAAGGGCGTACAGGGCAACAATTGTGGCCAGGTAAACGTGGCTTAGTTTTGACGATTTGACAGGTTGGTTTCAAGCTTGGTTCCTTTGTGAAAACTCATTTTTCAAGGTAATTACTTGCAGACAACTCTGCTAAGACAGCTTTAGAAATTTTGCCAGTAACGTTGAGGTGTTTTGAGATTTTACTTTTAGTCATAAAACTTGGGGAAAATTAAGAATGTTAGTTCAGGATAAGTTTTCTGAACGTGGAGTCTCTTGGCTTTCACTTGGTTGTAAAATGTCACACGGATCACTTAAGCTTAGTGGTTACGTTTCTGACAGCTGTGCTATGGCAAATTCTTAGGAATAACCTTTAGTAACTAATGAGATTCCGACAACCACCTGGGCAGAGCTGGGTAAGTGGCAAATGCCCCACCGGCAAGCACTGGCTCAGCAGGTGCGTGGCATAATCAGGTCCTTGCACCAGCGGGACCGTGCAGCAGGCTGGGAGAATGTCCCTCCTGCAACCAGGTCCTCCTTGGTCCACAGGTCTTTCCTTTCAAGCTGAGAGCTTATTTTTCATAAGGCTTTATAGGAAAATCTTACAGTTTTTCCCTCCTTGCTGTTTTAAACTTTTCCCTCCCTTTATTTGTTTTTCATGAAGCAATGTTCCATCCTTTCCCATGTGTGCGGAAAGAACTCTTCAGCAAACGAGTTCCACTGCTGTATTTGATCGTCGTCCAAATGCTTCCTCTTCATACAATGCAGTCTATGTTTTTATTTAATTTTTTAATAAATGATATTTTTAATTGTTGCCCTACTCCAAATTTTCTATCACCAATATAACATTCTTCTTTCTTTAAAAAGAAAACAAATGATAGCTAAGATAACTACACTTCTAATTTTTATTAGTTCATTGAAAGGAAAGGTTTGTGCTTACATTGCTAGATCTATTTTTCATTCCTATATCTTGTAATCTGAGCAACTACTTTAAAGATAGCAATACACAATATACTAACCATTGTTTTGAAATTCTGCATATTGTTTTTATTGCTTTTACTCTTTAAAATAAAGAAACAAAAATTAAAATGTTTTCTTCAATTAAAAAATGAAAACAAATGCACTAAAATATTTTAAAATGCTGATTATGTTAGTGTATTTTTATTTCTGGCTTCTAGTTTTGAAATTTTACATTCTTATTTCTACTTGTTTTTTGGAAATTTGCAAACTCAGTATGTCATTGACTCAATATTTTGTTTCTATTTTGTTTTCTCTTGTGTAATTTCTCAGTTAATGACAACATTATCCAAATACTTTATTCCATTAGACAGAGCAAGTGTTCTGTTAATAAAAAGCTAAGGCATCTGGAAATCGTACAACCATCTCCCTGTCCACCTGACCTGCTGACCGCTCTCAGGGTGTATGCAGTAGATGGTCATGGGTTTTCTGGCCGCTTAGGTGGCAGAAGAAGAAGCTGGGACCAACCTCTGGCTCTGGTGCACCCCACCCGTCCTATGTCTGGTGAATTTCCTAAGCACTTCAAGTTTGCTGTGCCTACAGTCTCAGATGAAAACTTCTTTTCTACTTCCATATCTCTACTTGCATTCAAGATCATGTTTTCTACCTAGACTGAGATGGTAGGGTTTTAACTATTCCTCATCAAGCTACTTAATATTACTCTTCTTTCTGATATCACACTAACTTGTAAAAATTTTTTACTAGCTTCTTATTCTTGGTCACATTATTTTTAAATTTTTATGTGTCAGGACCTTGCTTCTCTCCTACAGTGTGTATTGACACAAGACTACTCAATTTAGATTAAGCAACAACCAGTGTTGGGAGTGGCTTCAGAACTTGATCTTTTGCTAAGATTAATACCTCCCAAAAGTGGAAACACTGCTTATTCCATAGCACGTTAACATCAAACTGTAGTAAATTACACTGAGCATCCCTGTTATTTCTGTCTAATGTAGTTAACTCAGTACCTGTCAGCTGCTTCATCTAGAAACCTCAGTGAGTTAACAGGAGGACAAAGTTTATTCCTCACCCCTGCGAAGACATCTTCCAACAGACATGAGTTCCAGGCTGCCTCAACGCTGGGGCTGTGCAGTCTCTACCAGGTGCTCCAGGTCATTGTCAAAGACCAAAGACCAGAGGGAGGAGGGAAATTGTCTTTTAAGGTAAGAAATACAGTAAATAAGTATGTGGAATATTGTTTGTCTTTCTCACTGAACGGATTGAACAATGTAGTCACATGCCGACCAGCATTTTTAGCCTGGGCTGCACTTGTGTAATTGTGTGTTGTGTTGTATTGCAGTTGTACGTTTACAGCTTCCTTGCTTCTCCTCCTCTAAAGCAAGCTTTCTGATAGCATGAGACATTTCTGCTCGTGTCCCTCTGCGGACTTACACATGATGCACAGCAGGTGAACCGGTGCATGCTGACTTGGTGTTGGGCGTGCTCAGCACAGAATGCACCCAACTGAAGAAGAGCTTGCATATATGGGGAGCAGCTGACAGACTATGAATCCTAAGAAGGCAGGTAGTGGAGAGGCTCTTCCATTCTCATGCATAAGATGTGATGTGAATTTTTTCCATGCCAGTGGGTCCCGCTGTATGTTAGTTATGTAAAGTGAACAGACGGGCATAACTTCTCAAAATAACCTGAGCAATAATTGGGAGGCAGTGCCGTAGTACTGTTTTATTACAACACCCCAACATTATCACACAGTAGAGTACCCTCACAGGGGAAGCAAAGTAGAGCTTCTCCTTCCTCCCCTGAGCCCGCCACATTTTCATCACATTTACAATGCATTATGTGTAACGCTAGTGCAATTCTCCATGTGTGACACTGTCCTGTGTGCCAGGTAAGCCCCTGTCTTCTTTCCTCCTTTATTTTATAAACATCCATAATTAGCTTTATTTCCAGTTCTAGAATCAGGCAATGCTTCTTGCTGAGACATATAGGAAGTGTTTATAAGGAGTTTAGGTATCTGGAGCGCCTGTGAAAGATCCCCTCTCGAGCTCCTAGCCTTTCTCAGGCACTTGGGACTCAAAAGTGGCTGCTTCCCGCCCCCACTGTGGTGTCACCAAGCAGCCGGCCTCCATCTCCCCAGTGCAGCACAGTTTTCTCTTTGTAGGATGAAGCACTTTCTGCTTGTGCTTCCCTTACCACCACGGGAGAGACAAATTGCGTGTTACTGACTTTAGTACACAGGAAATGAAATGAGATTCTTTGTTTTCTCTTCTATTGTTAATCCTTTAGAAAAATTGCACTTGACATACACATCTTTAAGCTGCAAGTGTCTTCTCATAAGCATCCATCCAACATTCTAAAGAACACTGCTGACCAAACCCACAGAACCCGTTAGCAGTGGGTGGTGCCTGAGGGCAGGGCATATCGTGCAGGGAGAAATTGGACAGAGCGGCCCAAGTAGAGGCCCCTGCTATGGCTGGACCTAGACTGCTTGCAACACAAGCACTTAAACGAAGCATTTAAATCCTTGAGAGAAGATTCAGGAGTGACTTTGGGAGAAAATAATCACCCTAGCTCTCCAGGCAAAGACATAATGTAACCACTGTAACTGCGTAGGGTTTAAATACTTTTGTAAAACTGGCTCCAATAACAACTAGCTAAATTAACAGGAACTTAATATCTCTCTCTGTCTTCACAAACTTGTCTGCTGTATGAAAGCTTTTTAAGTCAAACCCCTTTAGTCATGTAAACGGAATTTACCTCTGCATCTTACTCGCTTCTCCCAACACTTGCACACCATGTTCGAGCATCTGTGTTAGATTTAGGAGTGCATGTGTTTTAGTGTCAACCACTTTGTTTCTTACTGACAAGCTACATCCCAAAGGCAGACTTTTTATTCCATCCCACTGAGTTGCTCTGCTTTGTGGGAGGCTGAACTTTGACACCCTTCCTACAAGCAGATACGTGCGAGGATACACAAATCCATCACAGAGGTCCCATTATTTATGACACTGACAAGGGAGAAAGAGAAACCTTCACAATCCCTTCTCAGTATGTCTTTGCCCACGCAACTCTCTTACTCCTAGCCCCAAAGCAAAGTGTTTGTCTAATGGAGATTAAAGCAGTCTCCGTCCCCTAAACTGTTCTGGTGTGAAGCGGAATCAGCAGCCCCAGATCACTTCACTTTCTCAAACTAAGAGTGACACAGCTAGGGAGTCTCCCAAAGGAAAGGCCAGAGACTTGCTTTTTTAACACAGAGTAGGAATCTCGAAAGAGCCCAGGTCGGGAAAGAAAACAGAAACCTTGCTATTTCAACCAAAAAAAAAAAAAAACATTGATTTTAGGGAATTAGCTGCTCCTTCAGCTGCCACGTGGTTGGCTGGAGAAACATCACGTGACCACTACTGCAAGAGTTGGTTCATCACTGTGGTCTGGCGCTTGGGAAGCTCCTGTTGCTAGCACCTGTCCTTCTGCATCTGGGTTTGACCGCTGGCCACCAATCACCGGAGCACTGTGCCCGGCAGTGTAAGTGCCGAGAACACAGCTCCATGACGCGGTTTGAAACGGAGACTCCGAGCCTCTGTCTTCCAGGTCTTTCCCGAGTTTATCAACTTCTCTAAGAGAAGTCACACCCAGAACTTCAGGGCCAAGCACTGTGAGAAGGCAGATGTTAAGATTCCCAGCCTCTATAGTTTCAAGGCTATGTGAGAAATTCATTTCTCGAAAAAGGTTTTTAAGCCAATATGTAATAAGAAGACACTGTTTTAATTAATAAGAAGACACTACCAACCGAGCACTTTCAGCTTAGGCAGAAAAGTGCAACAGAAGTAAGACCTGAGGAGTGTAAGGATGGTGAGAAGGTTAAAGAATGATTTTAAATTGAAGAAAGCATATTCTTTCGAAAGAAACATTCAGATACTTTTAAATACGAGACACTCGTATATTTATGGAAAGCTACCGTTTTTAAGTATACCTCAGGATATTTGGAAATAAGTCAGTAAATCTGGCTCAGAGATTTCTAGTTTCCTGCCTGTGACTCAGACAAGGGGATGTTGCCATCAACAAGAGACAAAATAATTACTACTGATACTTTATTTTCATGGTTAAGAACTTTTATTTTATATAAACTTATTGCCCATGTGACTCTAAATGGAAATGAATGTGTTTTTTCTCATCTTCCTCTATTGAACGGTGAACTATTTCCTATAAAATTACTGTGATATTTTGAGGGCTTGTCTTGTCATGAAGTTCAAATTAAAATTAAACGCTCCTACCCCAAATTTTATCAAATTTACAGATATATACCCTATTTGTAAATTGTTGTACTCACTTAAAGAATCATATCTGAAAATTGGAGAAAATCCAGAGAGAAGAGAGCATGGCAAGAATCTCCCGGGCGGTTCCAGGACTGTGGTGAATGTGGGACTGACAGTCTCTCCTGCCATGTGCTTGCTGTCCAAGCCGCCTTGGGGGCTGTGGCCTGGGGGGTCTGAGCATCAGGTTGGCAGCAGAGTGTGACTCGTGACTCTCAGTGCGTGGAGCCAGGGATCTAGAGCACACTTTCAGAGCGCATCCTGGTGCAGAATATCTGAACTATTCCACTCCTCCAGTGGTTTTATTGTGTCACTGTGAACAGATGGTGTGCTTTTAAAATACACTTTTATAATGGCAAATGTGATACCAATCAATTTCTTTGGAACCAAAACAGTTCGCAGTCTATTAGAATATCTATAGTCTGGTATTCTGTTGGGTCTTGGATCTTGGGCCAAGCAGAGTTTCTGCCAACCATCTCTACACTCATCTTACCTACAAAGCTGTGACCAGACGCTGATGCTGGGATTTCATCAGAAAAGCTACATGACTTTGCCTTTTCTCATTTGTCAAATTAAATCACTCCTTCTAGCATTTAGGGTAACACAATACAAGAAAAGACTTAAAATTAACCCAAAACTCCTCACATAACTCAATATTAATGATTGTAGAATCACTCAGTAGATTTTAAAAACTCAAAACACACACTTAGCAAGTGTCTCTGGGTGCACATAGCCCTCACTGTGTCCCACTGTGGGATAAGGCTGGGTCCTTCTGGGACCTTTCACATGGCTGAGTAAACATAGAATCTGCGCATCAAATTTGGACACTTTTCAAGATGAAGTGGACTCAGTTCCCATTATGGTGGCAGCAGCCATGGGCTGCCTCTGTTCCCTGCAGATGTGGACATACGTGGTGGCGCGAGGAAGGGGTCACTTTCCTTCCTTTCTTCTTTCCTTCCTTCCTTCCCTCCTTCCTTCCTTCCAAGCAGAATCTGCCCAGGGCTGTTTGTACTGACGATAGAGATGTTGCGTTTGTCCTTTTCTTGAATAAGTTTCCAACTGTGAAAAAAAAAGTGCCACTAGGGAAGATGGCCCGTGTTGTTTGTTACACTGACATGGGGATAAAGTTGTAAGAGCCACCCTGAGAGTATTCCTGAGAAGATCCCTGTAGCTCCTGCAAGCAGGTGGAGCAGAAGGCACAGAAAGTCAGGGATGCTGAATTAGAAACCAATTTCATGACTTCTTTATACCTAGATTCAGGTTATCTGAGAGTTTCAATGGTAAAATGCAAGTGGAAAACACAGGTGCTTGAAGAACTGAAGAAAATGTAGGTGGATTGAGTCAAATTTATTGCCACTTCCAGGAAAGTAAGTGAAGCCCACACCGTTCTCCTTGTGTGTCCAGAGTCACGCTCACACACTGTGAACTGCGTCATGATGCTTTTGGTTGTGTATTTATGTTAGGTCCTCCCTGCTGCTCATTTCCAAACTGGCAATGAGTCAGGACAATTCTCATCTAAAAACAAAATCAAATATTCTGTCTTGAACAGGTCGAATTAAGTTAAGAACTTAGAGATATCACAGCACTTAACACCCACATAAAACTGTGTACTTTTGTTAGAAACAAGGTCATGTTTTCATTCTGCTCAAAAAAGCCAAATGGTAATGTGGTCCATCTGGATTTCTTACAACCCTAAAAGGGTAATGACAGAAAATGTACTGTTGGGTGTTGGTGAAAATGCAGTTAAACTTTCATAAATGCTTTTCAATGCATACTGATAATATTCAAACAGTGACATCTTTTCACAGAACTTTCATTAAATGGATTCACAAATGATTCATTACAAAAGCAGATATCACAATTGATTTACAATTATTCTTTCAAGCACTCTGCTGGTGAATATTAACATTATCCTCTTATCAAATGCAATTGCCAAATTAGTTTTCATAACCCCAATTGATAGAGCAAATTAATTAAAACTTGAGCAGAGTATTAGGATAAGATTGTTCCATGTGTAATATAACAACATTTCAGACAGGCCTAAGAAAATTCCAGGTATAAGTCCTTATTTCTTAACAGAAAAAGCATTTGTATAACTTCATGACTCTGGTCAATTATATTTTAGTGGAGAAGAACCACTATCTGAATTATTCAGTTCAAGTAAAATATTTAAAATAGCATTAATTATTCTCTTACATGTCTGATAATAAGATAATGATAGTTTCCAGACACTAGAATGAAACAAATTGCTGCTACTTTAATGAAGAATTTAAATAGTATACTTAAGAAATATTATGAATATACATACATCACTGTACCCAACCCTTACCTCTGTTTTCTGTAAAGAAAAATATTTATCCACATAAAGTTTTGATCCAGATTGCCCATAAAATACTTATAAATAACTATCTTATTACCTCATACAAAAACACTAAGGTGATATAATGAATTTACAAAATGTTTCCTTCATCCCCAAGTCATCTTTCCTTGGCCAAGCGGGCTGACTCCTCCTTCTCCATGGATCTGTCTGGCCACTGCACTCACACCTTCGGCTCATTTGGGTGCTTTCCAGCCTGCACTGCTCACCTTCTGTGACTGAGAACTCATAGAGGGCCCAAGGCTTTCTCTCTTCCTCTTTCCTCTCTTCAATTTTCTTCAGTAAAATGTGGCACACACTAGATAGTAATAAATCATTCTATTTTATTATTTTAAACTTTAGATTCTGAGGAGTGTGGAGTTTACAGGAAGTTTGTATTGGTAGTTCAGGGAATTTCTGTGCACTTTGCATTCACTTTCCCTGCATTAATGGAGCATCTAACACAGCTCTGCTCACTAGAAGACACTAATCTCAGTACTGCTATTAACTGAGGACTGGAGTGTATGTCACCCTTTTCTCTGCTCCAGGATACAATCCAGGACACCACACTGCATTTAAATATCAGTTTCCCTTAGTCTTCTCACACCATAACAGTTTCTTAATCTTTCCCTGTTTGCAAAGAACTGGACTAAGGAAGAATTTTGCTTAAATAAATAAAATGACTTGCATTGAAAACCATCCAACCTACATTACACATTGTTTTGTATATAGAAGGTTATGTGATATAACATATGAACTTATTCCATTATTGCATCATAACTGTTTCCCTTACAACATCTGAGAGAATATGTTATGTAACTTAATACTGGAATAACAGAGAATGCTGCAAAGAAAATTTAAAAATTTAGTTGGATTGCAAATGTCAAATGGGAAGACATTTCTACAGGTAGATGATCATGGGTGTTATAGCTTATATCTAGATGTCCCCCAAAGTCTCATATGCTCATAGGTAGAATTTTGGGATGTGACTGGATCATAGGAGTGGGGTACTCATTGGTGGGTTAGTCCACTCACTGGACTTTGCTAGATGCAATGTCAGGAGGTGGAGCCTAGCTGGAGGAGGTCACTGAAGGCATATCCTGGAAACAATATCTTCCTCCTTCCTCCCTTGATTTCACTCTGCTTCCTGATTACCCTGCCATGGACTGTTTCTCTTCTGCCGTGTTTCTCTTTATCTTGGCTTGGAAGCAGCTGACTATAAACTAAAACCTCCTCAGACTTTGAGCCAAATTAAACCTTTCCTCCTGAGAACCATAGGTGTTGGGTACTACATCTCAATGATGACAAAGTAATTAAGAAAACTGACTTCTCCAAGGAATGAGAGTTAAGAAACATGAAAACCTGATAATGGTGATGAGGCAAAAGTGGAGGGGACTAGTTCAGGGGGACCAGATATCAGTCCAGAGACACCAGGGATTTGGGACTGACTTGGTTATTTTCTGTCTAAACAGACACAGGCAAGTTACTTAGGCATTTTAAACCTAATTTTGTTTTTAGTTAATAAAGATAATGTCAAGTTTAATAATATAATCAGGATACTTTATTAAGTTAAAATTAATACTTCATGCATGTAATTAACAAGCCAAAAAAAAGGAGCAGAAAAAAGGAAGGGAGGAATGATAACTTCAAAGTATAGAAACATCGCAAAACTGAGCAAATTATAATGGACTTTGAAATTTTGCAAAAACAAACCCAACACAACTCTGTCATCTGTTGACATCATTACTCAATATATATCAGAAAGTTACATAATTGTAGTCCCTTTTTCTAGCTTTTAGCATTCATTATAAGTAAATTTGTGGCCTAAAGAACTGCTCAGGTTACCTACTGAGGCCACGCACGCTAGTGGGAATTCCTGCGTGTGTTTGCATCCTCCTACGAGGACACTGCGGAACTGAGTAGAAAAAGTTTGCACTCCAGGATGCACCCCACCAATTTTTCCAATGTAGAGAAGTGATGCTCTACATCCCATAAATAAAAGTAGACAATATTACAGTTTTCGGAAGTGTTTTCTTCTTCAGAAGATTGAAAAGCAATTATTGTGCTCACTTCGGCAGCACAGATACTAAGATTGGACTGATACAGAGAGGATTAGTGAGGCCCCTGCACAAGGGTGACACCCGACTTTGTGAAGCGTTCCACGTTTAAGAAACAAAGAAAGAAAAAAGAAAGAAAGAAAGAAAGAAAGAAAGAAAGAAAGAAAGAAAGCAAGCAAACAAGCAAGCAAGCAATTATTGAGCTTTAAGGTATTTTTGGCACTGGCGCTTCCAATGGGCATCATGTGCCCATGGCTCCTGAGTATTTTTCCTCCTCAGACAGAGCAGAGCCTTCCTTAGTGGCTCATTTTTCTCTGTAAGACTTTTTATTCTCTCAAATTTAAACAGAATCTCAATAAGTATGATTTGATAAGAAATGCATGGTTGAATTGAGGATAGAAAAACAAACCTGAGAGTGGTAAGAATGTGTATCACTTATATATTTCAAAGCTTTTGACAAAAGTTTTCTCATTTTATTTACATCATATCTGTTAAATAAGTCAGGACACCAACCCTGACTTATATACGTAATAGGAAAATGGAGCTAAGGCATATTAACCTACTGCTTTTCTCATTCAGGGATTTCCTGACAAAGCTGGTACTAAAACCTGATTTCCTTTCCTCACAACCCAATTTCAGTCCTTAGGCCATGCAAAGAAATACTTTAGCCAAAACACCTCTCCCTGCTGGAACACACACAGAGTCCAACCACAAGCTTTTTTCTGCTTCCAAGATAAAACTGACTCTCCAAAACAGAAGGATATATGAATCAGAGTGAAACACTAAAAATCAACACTACCAATAGAACACAAATTTAGTCATAACTTGCTAGAAATATCATGCAGAAAGTATAATTTACTTGCCAATCATTCAATCAAATAAATTGGTTTCATTCTAAAACCAATTAGATAGACTTAAAAAAAAATCATGAATTCTCAGAACCCTCTTAAATGCTGTAACCAATACATCTCTTACAGGAACACGGTAATCCATCTAAAAATACGAGACTAATAGATATGCAACACGACTGCTGAGTATGGAAAACTTACATTCAACAAAATAGTATATTCATTCAGTTGTGTTAATATTACACTGTACACTGAACGATGTGAGAGATTAGGAGGAAGAGAAATTTCCTGGGAAGATGAGCAACTAGTCAAGCTTCATGTTGGAAATTTAAGTAAATTCAGTCTTGAAATGTCAGAATTTCAAAAGGTGAATAGAGAGGGAAGAATATTCTATACTAAAGACAGAGAGTAATGTACAATGATGTGGGTGAAAATTTGAAAGTACCAGTGTTTGGGGATAAGATAAGTAGATCTTTGAATTTTAAAACCT
>RJWT010016064.1:0-20072 GCA_004365215.1 Cuniculus paca | reverse complement strand
AAACCCCAAGTTTGGGGGGGGATATATAGTGTTTTCAGGAGCTGAAAGCAAGCCAGCAGGGCTCGAGGGCAGCGAGAAGTGATTCTAGATAAGGTAGACCATGTGGACAGGAGCTTGGAGGCAGCTGACCACATGAATTGATTATCCAGTGTGTCATAAATGAGGAAAATTCTGGTCAGTCAGGATCTATGATGACCCTACTGTTAGCAGCGTCACAGCCTAATCTTTGGAGAGGAATTCTGGAAGCAGGGGTGATGCCTAGAAGTTGGAGGAGGCTTATGTATAACACATCTCTTCACAAGGCTTCCAAGTCAATTGGTTCTTACCCCATGGAAAATTTAAAAAATGTTATTTGAGTTAATTTCACCTTGAGGGACTTATCTGTAAGCTTTTAATGTTAACATTATTATCCCATATACATATATGTATATATGGACTATGCGTCTATATGGAATATATATATATATATATATATATATATACATATATATATTTTTTTTAAATACTTACTTGGGATTTCGGTAGACTGAACTGGCCAGCATCATTGATTTGATGAACAAATATTTTACCAATTCAGAAGTGATTACAAGGTCACAGTGTGAAGTAGCCAGCCAATCTTTGGAGTCCTGCAGAAGCTGGATCTCAACAGCTAATGTTGCTAAATATTGTGTGTTGCTAAACAACTAATGAAAGAGTGAGACATTCAGTCCTCCAGGTAATTTTTCTTCACAATGGCAAATATCAAGATCTTTGGAGAAATTTACATTAGAGATTTTTGCTGTCCACATGATTAGCAATCAGTGTAGCATGAAATACTGTTATGGAAAAGAGAAGAAACAGAGTTTAGTGAAAATAATGCCCCTTTCCTTTATCAGCTGTATCATTTATTAATTTGCGCCCTGTCTTATGCTTCATATAATGTAGAGAATTTAAATGGTACAAGAGTCATTTTTAAGTAGGAGCACCAAGCTTGGACTGTGTAGTCGGACTAAGTAATTGCAAGGCGAAAGGACCATCCATGCTCCCCAGCTTCAAGAATGTTCCAATCTAGTGAACGTGTCTACCTTAGTGAAGTAAACTGAACTTTGTTAAGACTTCAAGTGAGAATAGAGTGTAAGTGGAGGCTGTTTTCACTCTGGCCAGACAGATGAGAGGGTTGCTATGGGAGGAAGTGATTTAGAATAGGGAGCCTTGAAAGTTGAGAGGAATTGCCTTAGATAGAGGGAAGCAAGAGGCTCAGGGAGTGGACAGACCTGGGATGTTGGCTTCTTAAGGAAGGGTAGGAGTCAGGGACCCTGCACAGGTACAGGATTTCAGATCCTGTGAGGCCTCCCGCCCCTGCTGAGGAAGATGGACTTTCACTAACATTTTGTGGGCCAAGGAGTATTGCTATGAAGTGTGTGTTGTAGAGAGATTACAGAGGTACAGGGGATGGTTGTCTTGGTGGCAGGGAGGTGGTCTGATTGCTGTAACCTCCAAAAGACAGGTAAGGGAGATTGACTCTATTGCATGACAATATGCATTCTGTGGTCTCCTTAATGGGTGTCTTAAAAGCACCTGAAAATGGGAAAACTTCCCAAAGTGATTAAAGTATTTTGTAAGTAGCAGCTTAAGTAAAGTCCTGCTTATTTTAACCTACTGTACCTTCTTATTTTAACCTACTATACCAATTATTGCTCTAGCAAATATTCATACGTAGAGTGATAACTGATCAGCAAACACCACTGTATAAAACCGTTTATGTTTAAAATGACAGGGTATGTCTATTCTTAGGTGTAAATGTATAAGGAACAGAGAAGTGATGCATCGAATGGTTCTTCATTGGTACCCAGTTGTATTTAACTGGAGACAGTACTGGACAGATAGTAGGGTGCAGTATGTGTGAAATGCAGTGCTTTGTTTGGCAAAGATTTATTTGGTAGTTTCATTTTCATTATCGAAATTCTTATTTGCATTGTGGCAGATTCACTCACTTTCAGAAGCCTGGCAGAAAAGTGGGACTTTTGAAAAGTAGGCCATAGGTAAATGTGGACACATCTGCATTTGTATTCGCCCTGGGATCTGGACGCTTGCATATGTGCACAGATGTGAATGCTCTCACAGAGAGAAAACCAGTATGTCATACTTTTAAAATATAGCACATGTTCCCATCTAGATAGTTGCAAAAACCATTTCTTTTCAAGTGGAGACTATGTCTGATTTCATATAAAGAAAATTATAGGAAAGTTAATTTAAATTGTAAGTAGCTTTGTTCACTGAAATGCTAGATTCATGTGAAACGTGTTTTATTTCTCTTGGAAGCCAGACAACTAGTTAAATAGTGTACATATGAAACGCTAATTTGGCTTGTTAATTGGTGGCAATTAAATTGAGGTTATTTTATACTGCTTAATTGTCTGAAAATTGCATGTGTTACCATGCCTGTGTAACATGAGGCAGAATCTGGAGGTGCAGTGAAGGTGGCATGGGAAGGTCAGTCTAGTTCAGTCTTTTCAGTGAACTTTCTGGGAAACCTTGCAAGCAAGTCATCCAAGCTCTCCGATCTTCCTTTGGAAATGGAAGAGATTGGAACAGATGGCTGCTGAAACCTCTTCCAACTCATATTCTATCAGTTTATAAATTCCGCCTTGTAGTTAAAGAGAGAGCATTGTCGTTTTATTCTGTAATTATGGTATTATCAAGATGAACGAAACACTTAAAAAAATCAGAACACTGCCAATTTAGCAAATCTGTTAGAAGGAGGGGAATTGAGGTTTAAAGAGCTGTTGTCTGGTGCCAGGCTCCAGAACAGGCACTCTGGAATACCTTAGCTCACTTAGCTCCCGCAGCCTCCCTCAGAGAATGTGGCATTATCTTTGCTTACACCTAAGGAAATGGAGATTCTGAAAAGTTAGATGGTTTTTGTGAGGACATGGATAGTCACCATGGAGCAGGACTTGAACTCGGGACTGTTTCCCTGAAAGCCATTCTGGGCACCATAAGCAAGTGTAGTATTAAAACAAAACAAAACAAAAAAACAAGGTCAACCATTTTTATCGATTAGTATAATGTTCCCCACAGCAGTACGTGGGAGTGCACCAGCAAATTAAATGTTCAGCCTAGGGGTTAAGAGCTGGAATTTAAAGTCACAATGAGGTGAATTCCAGCTCTATTTCCAGCTAGGGGGTAGTGTAGGAAAGTCACTTAACCTCCTCAAGGTTACAAAATAAGGATAATACCTATTTGAGGGTCATTGTGAAATTTTTATGAGTCTTCTGTGTGTAGGCCTCTGTGAGTGGTTGTGGTAAATGTTTAATACATGACAGCTATGGTTATCATTAAGACAGGATTAGACCAAAAGAAAACACAAAAGAACTCCAACTGTTGTGACAGTAAAACATTACTTAAACATTTCCAATGGTCCATTAAACTCTTGTTCGAAGGGTTGGTTTTTTAAAAAAAGTGTCACAATGTGCATGGTTTTCAACTGTTAAGAAATGGAAATACCAATTAAAATCTTGGTATTTTTTATTCCTAGCAGCCAGTGTGCTATACCAATGAAGTGAACTAAATTTTCTGGTTCTGGAGTTTTTGGTCTAAAAATAGCCCTCAGTGCCTGAATTACCCAACTTGAACTACTGGGTAGGAGTCAGGCGCTGGAGCAGCAGCACTGACTCTTGGGCCTTCAGCTGACTTCAGAGACGCCTAGGGTGTTTGAGGGCCCACTGGCTTTTAAAAAAATGTTGTTATTAAATCTCAAGTGTCTAGGCAAGGTGCTGTTTTAGATGCTGGTGATTCATTAGTGATCAAACTAGTAAAAGAAGTATACTTACTCTCAAGGAGTTTACATTCTTGTAGACCAGTTTAGAAATGTTTTCTGGCAGTCAGTCACTGCCACTTTTCCATGTTTTCAGGGACCCCTACATAAGATATATGAAATCTTTACTGAAATACCTCATATATGTGTGTGTGTGTAC
This sequence comes from Cuniculus paca, assembly GCA_004365215.1. NCBI lineage: Eukaryota > Metazoa > Chordata > Mammalia > Rodentia > Cuniculidae > Cuniculus > Cuniculus paca. The sequence goes on along the minus strand of RJWT010016064.1, from coordinate 16,116 downwards.
AGAGTCCACCAAGAAATGTGCACACACTTCAGGAAAAGAAAAACTTGTATAAATATTTTAATACTGCAGTTATTGAGGCATCGTGAGATTCATACAAGTTATTTTTGGCCTCTGCAGTTACAAGAGGTGCTGAAAGCCAGGGATATAGCTCAGCTGCATAGCACCTGTCTGGCAAACAGGAAGTTGTGAGTTCGATTCAGTGCTCAAAGTGGTGACCATTAGCTTCCAGACATTTATTAGTATGGTGAACTGCTGCTTGGGTAACCCTGGTCATTGAGATTGCTGCCTATGCATTTTCAATTTCTTCTCTAAGGACTGGCAGTGTAGTGGGTTTTCTGAGGTATACGACATCCTCTAGGGGTCCCCCACACGAAGTCACACCATCTGTTGAAAAAACATGTGCTATTTTTTTTTCCCTGAAGTGTGTTTACATTTTTTTTGGTGGATTCTGTATACATGTGTATATTTATCTCACTATTTAAAAAAATTCTTTTGTGTGGATCAGTGTTATAGTCCTTTGTTCCTATAAAATCCTATCCTGGCATGGGGAAGGGAAAAAAAAATGGGTTTAAAAATGACATATTCTATTACAAAGCCTTATTATTCATTCTATTCATATAAGCTTGGTAAAATAAGGTTACTACAGATTATATTTGGAATTTATATTTTTAATCTTCTTTAAGTGAATTTGTCATTTTTTAAAAATGACATCAAATACAGATACTTTGTTTTGTTTTGTTTTGGTACCGGGGATCGAACTCATGATCTCACCCTTACCAGGTGAGCGCCTGAACCACTGGGCTAAATCCCTGGCCCTTTTCAGTTTTTTAATGTGATGACTTGTGTTACAAAATTTCTAGTAGATTCGGGTGGTTTGCCCTTTCACAGAAGTGGGCTGAATACAGTGGGACAGGCAGTGGACACACAATGGATGTGTGGTGGATGTTACAGTCATAATTCTCACAAAGCTGGCAGCAGAAACAGTAAGGAAAGTCACTTTGTTACACAGTGCATTGGGGTGGGGTCTTCAGAGCCAAATGAAGGAAACCCCCATTGGGAAAATCCTGATTGGTCTTGGTGGCAGTGTCCAGAGTCCATCTATGTGCTCACCTTGGAGCACCTCGTACCATTTTCAGTTTCATAAGAAGCCCTGCAGAAAACAAGTTTCTCACTTACACATCCAGCAATCACAAACACCTCTTACACTGTGGTCAAGGAATTCCAGGCTCTAAACTTTGTCTGTGTTCATGGAGTAAACAGGTAGATCTGTCCTGAGGCATTCAGTGATTGGGTAGAGACCTCTATAGTTGCATTGGGGTTCTTGCACACAGCCAGTTTTCTTTGGCTGTCTTTTGTTTAGGGTACTTTGAGAAGGAAAGTTGTGCGAAGGTGGGGTATGAGGAAGGGTTATTCTTGGTGGGCCTGCTTGGATAAATTTGGCATAGAAGAGGGAGTGTATTCCTTTCCTCCATTTCCCCTTGCCCCACGGAGGCAAAGAGGAACAGAAGAGGGAAGACTGGGAATGAAGTTGTGTTCTGTCACACAAAGCTGGTGGTGAAATCCTCTGTCCTTGTCACCCGACAGCGCTCCAAGGGTCAGTCACGATGGCTGGTCCAGCAATTTGTGGATAGGTCATGGGGAGAGTTTAGCTTTCAATTATCCATGGAACAGTGTTCAAACTTCTCTTGTCTTGATGCCTACACGTGGAGTCATTTTGATCTTCTACGTAAGGGGAAAATCCAGAGTTATAATCACTGTTTTCTTGTCATTGGTTATAAACTAGTGTTCATGTTGGGAGAAATACAAACTTTTTGGATGAAATGAAGATTTCAGATGGCTGTTCTGATTTGGTGAGGCTGTGCTCATTAAGGGATATAGAGGCCACTGGAATGGTCAGCTCGGAACCCTGACGCCACTCGTTCATTGCTTGCCTCATTATCCATTTTCAGAAAGACTCAGGCCAAGCGACTGTACCTCTGTTGTATTTCATTGTCTCTTCAAGTGTAAAAGTGAACCATTGTTCATAGCACTGCCTTCCCTCCTGGGAACAGAGGAGGGTAGCGCAAGAGAACAGGAGTGGCTATTTTTAGTGTGTGAAGCAACACTAAATTTTGAGAATAATTCAGTTGTTGAAAAATATTTGACACACAGCAATGTATTTGTGACAGGAGTTACTAGGTTACTATTGATGTTTACTATAGACATAAATAATTGTTTTCAGAAAGATATGGTCAGCAAATCCACAGCTTATTGTATAAACTTGGTGAGTTTATGTTCTGAGCAGATCATTAAAACACATTTGTAGTATGATAGTCATACGTTATACCCATAATCAAGCACAACGAATCTAAAAAAAAAAAGAATCCAAAAGACATTGGTTTTGAATGTGTAATATGTTTATTTGTTCAAATGACCTCAGTCATGTTTGTGATGAACTTGTTGCCCAAATTTAATGAAGTGTAGCCTTTAAAATGGGCCAAGTGGCTGAGAGTATTCTAAGTGACCTTTTAAAATAAATCACCTGACAGTATCGAAAAATAATAGTATGCTAAGAATGGAGATTGGCTTTTCTAGTGGATGAACTCCAAATTTGTTTAGTCATCGGCTGATTTTTGGCTATGTTTGGTGAGAATTTGTTAATGTTAAATCTAAGTGTCTGAAAGTGGCCATGATAGGTATTAAAAACTGATTTGGAAAAAACTGCGTTTTAGTAAATAATCCTATGAATTTATAGTAAGAGAAAACTGTCCTGATCATTAGTCTTTCTTTTCTTATATTCTTATGGATGGTATAGGATGGGAACAATGTGAAGGAAGCAGAAGACATTTTGAAATTAGTAACAAACTTTCAGTGGCTAAGCCTGCCATGATTATGTAAACGATGTTTACAGCCACAAAAATAAACAATACCTCAGTCTAATATTTGTGGTTGCTTTTGAGCCAACAGGTATTGGCTTAAATTTTATATGAAGTTTTTGTTATGTGCCACGCAATTGCGTGAATGAAGCTACGGTTCTTATTTTATATTTGACCTGTAAATATTTCTAAAAACTGAGGCAGGGAGTCGGAGGGGCTGAGGAAGTGGGGTCCTGAGGACCTTTTGGAATATGCAGTTGGCTTGCTGCTTCGTTCAGGGTCTTCCTTGGCTCTTTTTTCTGGGGGAGTCTGATCTTGGTGTTGAGCAGGCTGTGATTGATTGAGCATTTCCTGAAACATTTTCTTTCTTCCTTTCTCTGTGATACAGTTTTGTAGCGCTGAGGTGATGGCTTATTTAGGGCATCTCTTAAAGCATCTAATTAAAATTATGCTTGTGTAGAATTTGATGCATTGACTTCGATTTGTTAGCTGGTGACAGGACACTTTATGATGTGAAGTCTTTTTTAGAATTCTAGAGTTAGATAAGACTATTGGGTGACATCATTTAATCCCCAGCCATGGGAGAAATCACTCAGGACAAATCACCCAGGACTGTCAGCATTCATCCTCTGCCTAAACACCTTTCTCTTTGTTAGGAAGGCCTGTTCCACTTGGACACGTGTGTTTATCAATCATTTAGCTCTCAACCGCTGTCCCACACACGTTTACTCATTGTCCAGCACAAGAACTTTACAGTTATTTGGAGATAGCAATCGCGTCCATCTTACCTATTTTTTGCCCATGCTAGATATTCCTACTTCTTTCATTTAGATCTCCTAGGGTATAGTTTTCATTTTTGCTTTTATTCTTCAGGGATCAGCTTGTTCATGTCTGACATTTACCCCAGGAGGTTGTTTTTTATGAATCCTCAGAAATAAATTGTTTACTTGCAGTTACTCTTCAGAAGACAGCGTCTTACCAGCCGGTTCAGAAGTGGCTCACGGAAAAGGTCTGTGTGTACTTGCTGGGGCTTTGCTGGTAGCATAACTACTGCAGAATTGGAATGTATAATGGTGTAATGCAGCTTGATTTTAACCTTATGATTGTTAAGATTCTGGTATGTGGAAAATACACAGGAACATAAAGTACAATATAAATACAAATGGAATACAAAAGATAGAGTGTTAACACTATTCTTATCAAAATCTTTATAGTTTACTATTTCGAGGAAAAGTTATGGAAAAGAAGCTGTTTTTAAAAGCATCAGGTGAGGAATCAAAAGAGAGGCATAGAAAAGATGTGAGTTACTCCCCGGCCGAGGACTCAGGAGAGATTTTTTTGAGCATAAGAGGATGGTTTAGCTAGGCCTTGATTTTGACAGGCAAAGTGTACAAACACACCATTACAGGAAAGTGTCAGGAGTGTTTTTAGGGAAGTGTCTGATTTGAGGGCAACTTAAAATGCATATTAAGTGAATGTTGGTGGAAAAAATGGAAAGCATTGTCTAAGCACTTGTTTTCTAGCTTATGTATTTTTTACCTTATAAAATGATAGGTAACGGCAGATATACCATACCACATGAAGAGTGTGATCCCTGAATTTGGCAATTCCGTAGTTTTACAAAGCATTAAATGAAGGAAACATAAAAGATTTGTACATAAAAATTCCTTTCTTTCTTTTCTTTTTTTCTTTTTCTTTCTTCCTTCCTTCCTTTTTTTTTTTCTTTTGTCTTTTTGAGACAGGGTCTTGCTGTGTAGTTCAGGCTGGCCTTGAGCTCACTTTGTAGCCCAGGGCTGGTTTTGAACTTGCAGCGATCCTCCTGCCTCAGCCTCCTGAGTGCTGGGTTTACAGGAGTGTGCCACCACGCCTGGCTATGTACATGAAAATTTCAATACTGAAAATTCAATTGCTAGTATAAATAGCATGATATAAAGACCTGTTGGCTTTGACTTGGCATATTACTTTTATTGTTTTCTGTGGTAGGGACTGAGCCCACGGCACACATGTGCTAGGTAAACACTCTACCACTGAGCTTTATCCCCAGCCCTTTCTAAATTTTATTTTGAGACAGGGTCTCACCAAGTTGTCCGGGTTGATGTTGAACTTGGGATCCTCTTTTTGCCTTAGCCTCCAGGGTAGTTGAAGTTGCAGATGTGTGTCTGCATGTCTGTCTGGCATATTATAATATTACATGCTGTTTCCTAGAAACTGAGCAACCTCAAAGATAGTGACTTTTTCCTTAAAGGTAAAACAAATACTCTCTTGTTAGACATATTGTTATATTCTCATCTTCGCCAGTTATAGCTGCCTTTTCCTTCCTACTTTTGGCCATGTAAATGACATGCCATACTAATAACCAGACTTAGCGCAAAGGCTTGTCATTTTAATGTCAAGTAAATTAACATTTTTTTCAATATATAATTTTCTATTACTTAAGAATGGGGAAATAGAATGCTGTAAAGTATTTCCATGCATGTGGATTACTTTTACATCTACATAGTGTACTGTATAGTATACCAAGAGTTTCACTGCATCTTATTAACAACTTTGAGAAATATTCTTGCTCAAGATTGATGTTACTTTTAGCATCTCTGAGAAAACTCTTTCAATTTGTCTGCATAGATTGCTTTTTAGTCTACTAATGAATTATCAGGAAGGTCGATATTTAAGCAGGCACATATGTTATAGAATAGTTGGACCTCTGTAAAGAAGTGATGTATTAGACACAAACTGAGAATTTAGCTCTTTTAATCACTATGGAAATTGTCGTATTTTAGAGTTGGCTTTAGTTTTTGGAGAAGTACACAAGACTTTGTGAGAGAGTAGGAAAGGAAAGAATAAACTAGTTTTAATTCAAGAAATTACACAGTTCATTAATTTTCAGTTTTGCTTTTATGCACATGAAGGCTGTGGTGATTCTATAATGTGTGATTATAGGCAGCTGAGAACTTACTGTCATTTAACTTTTACTGAGGGCCTGTTCTGAAATGTAAAGTACAGATGGAGGTCGAGAGAGGAGGTGTGTTTTTTACAGACGCTAGAGTACTGCGTACACCTGTTACCATCTGAAGAGTATGTTGACTTTCATCTGGAGCCTGAAAGGTCTAAGGTGTTGGTATCTCATCTTGTTTTTGTTTAGAGAGACAGACAGTTCTCAAACCACCTGTAAGTCTTGGCAACTGAGATCTCAGAAACATAGAGATGCAAGTGCTATGGTAACAATTTGTCATTACTCTTGTATTCTAACTACACACTGCAATGAAACCAATACTGAGTTAAATGAGCTAAAGGATTAACTTGGGGAACTTCCAATCTGAATTTTTTTCATTGAGTGAAATGATAATATATTATTATGTTAGAATTGTATACTCTCAGGTTGGGGATTTAGCTCAGTGGCACAGCACCTGCCTGGCAAGTGCAAAGTCCTGAGTTTGATCCTTGGTGTAAAAAAAAAAAAAAAAAAATTGTGTACTCTCATAGCATACTAAACCACAACATTGGAGCATTTTAAAGTTGTTTTTTCCTTCCATTTGTGAAGAGAAAGTGTAAAATAGATTACCCTACAGAACATTCTTTTTTGTTTTTTTGCATAATGTAACAGATGCATTTGGGAATTGTGCCAGGCACCTGAAGAACTCATAGTTTAGTATTCTGGTTTATATTTTCAGTTTTATATTTATTCACAAATGTATTTATTTTATTGCTAACATACTACTGGTCATTATAGTTTCAGACTATCCTAAGTTTATGATGGTACTGATTTCATTTAGCCTGTAATTAGGATTAGAAAATGGAATAGTTTTTAGCCATCCTTCTTGTCCTTCGCAAGTGCCATAATTGGCAGCTAAATATAAACTGGAGAGCATGAACGTGGAATACAGTCTTCATTGAGCTTGGACAGTATTTGAGCATTCACTTGTAGTTCGTGGCATGTTAATCATACACCATTGACAGATGATTTGAAGGAGTAAGTAAAATTATGCTCTACTGAAAAGCCAGAATCACTGCATAGATTTAATGGATAAAAGTGATTCATACTGGCGGAGGGACACTAAAGACACTAAAACAATTGATTCAGAAGACAGACAACCCACTGCAGTAATTCCTAGGACTGCACACATTGGAATCACTTTTACAAAACTCCTCTGATGCTATTTGGAAAACTCAAAGAAGTCATTTAAAAGTTGCTGTATCCAAGCAAGGAAGTACAGCAGTTGGATGGATTATTTCTCAGGTTCCTTCCGGAACTCACATGCAGGCACTGGGTATAAAGAAGTAAAGGAGCGGTTTTAGTTTGGAGAAAGCAGTTTGGGACTGGCTAGGATTTAGGATTCCTTTTCAACAAAATTGAAAGGAGCTCATCTTAGGACTTTGCAACTCTGTCCTAAACTGAGTGGAGATTTCACTTCTCTGAGCTTTTTTCTTGATAAAACGAGGATAGAAACATACATGAAGTAAATAGTAATTTATTATGTAAATATAAAATATTAGGTGATTAAAATATATATTTAACTTAGATGTTTAGGAAATACGATAACAGATTAAGTAGTGGTAGGCTTGTGAATCTGTAGGTTACACTGAAATGAACATTTTAAGTATCATGATACTTACAAAGGCCTAAACATATTCGCAAAAATAGCTGGGGGCCCAGTTTTAGGCTCACTGCTGAGCAGGGGATACAGTGAATTGTCACATCCAGTCCCTAACCACAGCCTCCCCACCATCAAACTCTTGCACCAGACTGACACGTTGTTAAAATCCAAGAGGCTATATTGACTCATCGTGATCACCCCAAGTCCATAGTTTACCTTACATAAAACCATAAACATTTTAATTCATATCCGGTTGTGAAACATTGCTTAGCTCACCTTAGAGATGTTGGAACAACTTAACATCTCTGATGTTGGTTCACCATGAGGACAGAATCTACTATTTATCTTGTAATTAACAATCTATCTCCTTAGCAAACTGAAACTAAAGTATTTCTGCTTTTCATAATTACTATACAACAGCTTATGGTCTTTTTAAACCGCTATTTACTGTAAGTCAACAATTCTGTCGAATTGCACATGGTTATAATCAGGGTTATGGTTTGAAACTAAATGGAAGGCCAGAAATTTAGGATCAAGGAAACTTAAAAAAAAAATCACCATTTAAAAATACAAATGGTTTGTTTGAAAACGTTTTGGCCAAACATTTTGTTGCTATTAAGATAAATGTAAGAGTGATTCTTAGGAGACGGTTTTTTCATTGGTTGAGAAGTGATACCTTCGTGTCCTAATACAAGAAGTGTTTTATTAATGAAAAATACAGAATATGCCTTTAGAGTCCTCTTAAGGGATTTTGGGGGGGGGGAGGGGGGCTTTCTTTGACCTGATCGGCCCTGTGCAGTGTAGACAGGCTCTTCTCCCTCTTCCATCTGACGGTTACTTAAGGAATCCACGATCGGAGAGGGGAAAACCATCGCCGCCGCAGTGCTTGTAAGCTGTTCACTTTTGATGATTTCAAAATAATCGTAATGGAAAGTCGCGCCGGGGGAGATTACGTTCGAAATCCAGCCGAGAAACTGGCGCAGGGAAAGTGCTTCCTCCGGCCCCAGGAAGCGCGCGTCCTGCTCGCCCGCCCGCGGACCCCGGCTGCTCCGCCCTGCGGCCCGGGGTGGCCTCAGGTGGCCGCGTTCCCGAGCCGGGCGCGGGGAGCCCCGGCCGCGCACCCCGAGCGCCGCCCGCCTTGCCCTGCCCGGCCCTGCCCTGCCCTGCCCTGCCCGGCCTTGCCCGCGCCTGAACTTTGGCCCCGGGGCGGCTGACACCGAGGGAGGATGAATGCAGTGACGTCTCCGCCGGCTTCAGCTGCACAACAGGAAATGCTCTCGGCCTCCCCCCTTCCTGCCCGGAGAAAGTGGGGCTCGCCACTCCCGGCGGCCGGCCGAGACCTAGTTTTGGGCCGCGGCGCCCCGGGCACCCGCAGAGCTCCGGGCGGCGCAGAGGCTCGGCGTGGGAGGAGCTGGGGACCCGGCCGTGGCGCGGGGCGGGCGGCGGGCGGGGGCGCCCCGAGAGCCGGCCTGGGTGCTGATTAATGCTGACCTCAGAGGGCCCGGCCGACTTCTCTTCGCCTCCACACAGGGCACAGCCTCTGCGCGCAGAGCTCTGACGGGAAACCTGCGTTCACCCGCATCTAACTGCCGCCTCCTGACTTTGTTGTGGAAACAGAGCGCTGAGTGCTGAGTGCTGAGTGCAAAGTGCACACCGTGCGCACAGGCGCTCCGGGCGGAGCGCTCAGCGAAAGCCGCTCGCCTTCGCCACTCGAGTCGTTATTTAGGTAAAATTGCTAACTTCTGTTTTTATTTTTATTTTTATTTTATTTTTTAAGCCAAGTACTCATCATTTTTGCAAACTTGAAGACAGTCTGGCAGCCTGGAATTTATTACCTTGAAATTACAGATGGATTTTTACTGCCTTGTTTTTATTGTAGGTAGGATTTTTCTTTTTTCTTTTCTTTTTCTTTTTTTTTTCCTTCAGCTTGAACACGAGTCAAACAAGGCGTTGGAGTATGTGTTCCTATCTGCATTCATGATGCTTCAAGTTATGTTTCAGGATCAACGTTTTGTGCGCAGAATCTGTAATATAGTGAGTCCCGTGTGTCTTGCACACTTGCAGGTGTGACACAGAGGACAGCGTCAGCTCCAGGGCCACGGTGGACTCCCCTCTGTGCTCCGAGAGGCTTTGTAATGTAGACGGTTCTTTGGGCCTCGCAGCCAGAACGCCAGAGTGCACTGGGAGGTCTGCGAAGGTTTCTCATAGCCAAGACTTGACCCAGGACAGACTTAACTAGATGAAAATGTTATTTCATCGTTCCTCGTAAACCTAGAAAATCCTTCCACATTGGAGTGCACGTTGTTTACGTGTGTACGCCTAGCTGAGTCACGAAGCAAACCACTGACTTGCGCCTTTTGTATTGCTTAAGTCTTTTCCCTTTAAAAAAAAAAAAAAACTTCCCACATGACCATTAAACGTGTCTGTAGTACAGTGTCATTTTTCTTGGGAAACTTCTTGCTGATTTATGTAATGAGGAACTTTAAGGTCACTGACTAAATTGGTATAAAAGAAAATAGATTTTGAAATTATGCCTTTAGGGTAGGTTTTTTTTTTCTTTCATAAAATATAATACAAAATATAATATCTTCTCTTTTTTATTAGAGCCTCAATTATTGTTTTCCTAACAAGTTATTTGACTATGAAATTCACAAAAATTTCTAGTGGTACAGATATTCTCAATGGCCTATTTAGGGAAATAAAATTAGAATTTACATTTGAGTTTTTTGTTTTTTTTTTTCTATTTAATTGGGCTTCACTGAGTTGCCCAGGCTAGGTTCCAACTTAGGATCTTTCTGCCTCAGCCTCCCAGACTGCTGGGGCAAGATTAATTTTTTTATATGATTCTCTTGTCTTTCCTTTCCCCCATTGTAAAATGAGACAGTTATATCTGAGGTGGGATGGTTTATTCTCGTGGATGTTAGTTCCATCCTTTGAGACCACATTACATGTGGGTTCACTGCACCCTAATTTCTGTAACATTTAAGTGCTTCTGAACGGACCTTCACCACGTATAACATCGAACCACTAAACATTTATGACATATAACTGCGAAAATAATCGTTTAGTTGTTTTACTGTAAGAGTCAGCTCCTGCAGGTTTGTATTACCAAGTATCCCCAGTTCGTGTGCAGCATCTTGTTGGAGGCACTAAGTGGGGTCCTTAGACATAGTAATTGAATCTCATCATTGCCAGCAGATTAGCATGCTGCCCTATAAAAGCCACTGTGTGTGGAGCCTGCAGCCTGAATTTTTATAACACCTCACCTAACGTTGTGGTCCAAACATGTGAGTTGATGCTTACATGAATTACAGATATACCTATTTTGGGGCTATCTCCTGCTTTTTGTGTTGTAGAAAAATTTTGTGCCTTCCTTCTGACCAAAAGTACAGTTCTGGTGAGACTGGGCTGTGGACTGTCTTTTATGTCTCCTCTGAAAAGTTTGTCTTTCTTAGAGGAAAATCCCAGAATAAATGCAAGCCCTCATTCAACTTTGGAATTGTAAATTTTTTTTTTTGTCTTCTTTTTTAAACTATGCAGTTCAGGCTGGCCTAGAACTCTCTTTGTAGTCCAGGCTGGCCTCATACTTGCATTGATCCTCCTGCCTCAGCCTCCTGAGTGCTGGGATTACAGGCCTGCACCACCAGACCAGGTTGGAATTGTAATTTGAAATATTTTTAAAAAGAACGAGTTGTTGACCGTCTGCTTTCCCAGTGAACTGCATGAACAAGGGTAGTTTTCACTTGTCCTTGTCCTTGCTGAATTCCAGGCCCCCAGATTGATGCCCCCTTTGAGCGTTTGTGTTGGGCACAGGTGCTGAGCACCATCTCCTGTTTCCAGTGCTGTTTCCTGTTCCTAAGCTGTACTTTTGGAATCCTCTTTTTTGTCAAGTGGTTTAAATTCAGCAAAAATGAGACCTAATTAGAGTCTTAAACATTGAGTGTAAACATACAGTAGGTGCACAGTAAACATGTATTCAGTTGAAACATTGGAAGAGGTACCCTTTTTAGCACTGCTGCAACCTGGAGGCTTTGTTGACTTTTCTAATGATTTGTAACTCCTGCTTTTGAACTGATGAAAATAATTTTTTAAAAAATTTCATTGACCTATTGATTTACAAAAGAAGACATTTAGGGAAGCTTAAGAGCAGCCCACTTGAATTTGAATAATTTTAATTTGTACTTAACCCTGAGGCTCTAAGGAGTGGTTTAGGATCTATAGGGTTTTTTTTTTAAGCACTTAGTCACTTGTTCGCTGTATTTGAGTGTCCCCTCCCCCAATCAGGATTGGCTCTAACTGAGATGGGTTAAAAGGCGCTGGCTCCACCTCCAGTGCTCAAGGAGGTTGTGGAACAGGTCTGCTTCTTGGGGCTGGGACTTGCACAGTGGCAGCGCCCCAAAATCAGAAGATCCCTGAGTTTGGCGTAATGCTCTTCTGTCCGTGTCTTGAAATTTTATATTTTTGAAATAGGGACTCTACATTTTTTGTTTTGCATTAGACTCTGCAAATGTTGGTGTTCAACAAATCTTTGTGACAAAATGAGTGTTTGACTATGGAATTTAGAAATTTATATTCATCTCCTGAAAGCCTTGATTTAATTGTGAAGTTTGTCTATTGCACTGATGTGTAACAGCTACATGAAAAGCAAGCTGTTTGGGATCCCTCTCAGCTCAAATATTATTTGGTATTGTGTATGAACAGTCTTAAAGAAGATGGAAAGATAGTCTTAGACTGTCTCTCGGTTGGGTGGAGCTAAATAAAAATGCTCATAGCATGTAGGAGATTGTCACTAACGTAATGGTAACAGTTACACACAACATTCACTTGTATTTATTCTTTTCTAATACCCTCAGTTGCACTTTGTTCATGTTTATTCAATCGCTAATAAGTATCTAATTATGAAATATTTCCCCTTATTGCTACTTGTATTGATTATTCATAATTGATTTATTACTAATTATTAATTTATTGTTAATAGGGTGTTAGATATTGAGCAGGATTTATAGAAAAGCATCTTCTATACTAGTATATAGTACAGAAGATACTATGTATTTATGTGTTTATGCATGGACAAAGTAGTTTGAAAAATCTGTCTTTAAGGGTAGTAAAGAGCGTGATCAGAAGAGTAGGTCTCAGAGCTGGCCTGCTGAGGATTGAACAGTGCTGTAGTCACTATTTGTGCAGCCTTGGGAAAGCTATGCTGTTTTTCCTGGCCTCAGTTTCCTCATCTGTCAAAGAGGCATCACTTTTTTTTACGGCACCTGGGATTGAACTCATGACCTCGCGCTTGCCAGGGGGGCGCTTAGGCCACTGAGCTAGATCCCTGGCCCAAGAGGCATAACTCTTTAAAACACTAAGAGGATTAAATGAATTCAAGTACTTGATATTTACTAAGCACTTAGTAAATGTGGTAAGGGGAAAGAAACTTAGGCCATTCTGGATCTTATTATTTTAAAATTTAAAAAGACTACTTAGCTGCTTTTTTACTTGTACCATTTATATTTATCAAACACTGAGAGCATAGCTGCCACCCTCAAAGTCATCAGGGTCTAGGGAAGGAGCCACTGTAAGTCAGGTTAGGACCTTGTAGGGTCAAAGCAAAAGAAAAGGGGAGCAGGGGAGACCAAGAAGGCCTTGAAGGAGAGGTGAAGGGAACATTTCCTCAGCTACCCTTGCAGGGATCTGGTGTCTTCTGGAATGGCTGGACGAGGCTTGGAAGATGCGTGGGGAGTTTGGAAAATTCGGATTAGCGTAGTGTGGATGAAGTTTAAGGAACAAGCAGGAGATCAAGAAAATGGGATAGAAGCTGGCATGGACTAGAGATACAGAGGGTAACTAAGAGTCTTCTAGGAGCCAGCGGAGTTTCCCTAAGGAGGCTGTGAGCATCAGTACCAAATCCACCATGGAGACTTTGGGTAATAAAAGCACTGAAAGTGACTTAGGAGTTGGGAGATTGGCATTTATTTTTGTCTATCATTTGCTTTTTAGTGTACTTAAACTGTGACTCCTGGTAAATGTAGGGGAGGCATTTAAATCAGACTCCAACTTTTCTGACTAAAAGAGAATTAAATTCTAGAATTTCCAAACAAATTGTGTAATCCTTTTCTTTCCTAGTTCTCTCACATGAGGATAAACCAGTGGTAGTTTGAGATTTGTTTGTAGCCCCACTTATTCACAGTCTTTGGTAGGCATGAAGCAGCACAACCTTATTTATTCTGGTCATATCAGAATCTGGTGGAGTTTTTAATTCATAATAGTGTTTTTTAAAAATCAAGGGCCAGCCACTTTTCTAGAACTTTTGTTTTAATTAATCTACCTATTTATCTCATATCTCAAGTTCGTTGTCTTATGAGGAAAGGTTGTTAGTCTCCTTAATTTATAGATGAAAAATCTGAAGGACAGAGAGGTTAAATATCTTATCTAAGGACACACAACTGGTATGTTTTAGAGTTTTGAGTTTAAATTCAGGCAGTCTGAATTGAAATTCCAGATTTCTCTTTTCAATGACTATGTGACCTGGTTCCTTATTGTAGCTAAATATACATTTGGTGGATTTAATTGGTGAATGAACGACTGAATTAGGAAAAAAGAATGGTTTATTTATTTATTCAGATTAGTTTAAAAATTTTTCTTCTTCTTGATGATAGTTACCCTCCCAAGACAAGTTTATTCTTCTGTTACAATAAATACTCTAGCATGTAAAGAAATGAAGTTTGGTGGATAAGATATATTGAGAATTTATTTCCTGATAGTTGAGGAATTGCCTAGTGAGTTCTTCCTTCTGTTGTGGGTCATGGGGCGTGTTAGTTACTTTCTCATTATTGGAACATAATATCTGACACCAGTAACTTAAAGGAGATGAGGTTTATTTCAGTTTCAGTGGGTTCAGTCCATGGTTAACTGGCAGGACCAGCATGATCTAAGAGCCTGGTGGAGGAAAATCGTTTACCACGTGGCAGCCGGGGAAGCAGAGAGAGAGAGAAGGGAGCTGCCAGGGACGAGGATGAACCTTTGCAGGCCATGAGTTGAGTAACTCACCTCCAACCAGGACCTGTCTCCCTGTTATCTTTGAACTGATGAATATAGTGTTTCCTTCCAAAAACTCTATCCCTGAACATGAGACTTTTGAGGGGCATTTTAGAGCTAAACCATAAGGTGGAGACTTGGTTGTTTGTGTGATACTGGAAATATATACCCATTACTTGGTTGTGCAAAAGGGGACCACCACCAAGCAAAGCTGTGAGTCATTTGCTGGGCTTGAACTGTAATACTGAATTGGATCAAAACCAGGTCTTAGTGCTGTGACCTTTGGAGGTCAAGTCCTGGGAGATACTAAGATAACAAAATAAATAGGTAGGTGAATACATCAGAGGAGACATTCATCTTACATTTGTGACTTTCTTTTTGATGGTAACTATGTGACCTTATGAGTCAGTTATGCAAATCAGGGCCACAGTTCTTGTCCCTGGAGATGGAATGAATGGTCAAGGAAATGCTTGCTGGGCGTATAGGAAGATTGAGCTACTCACTTTCCTACTATAGAAATGTTCCAGAAAGTTTGTTTATGTTTAAGGACATAAAAAAGTCCTTAGAAAACTATGTTTTTACCCATAATAGAGTGTTTTTTTTTTTTTTAACTCCTGTGGTTACACTGTTTGAGTAAGTGATTATTACAGAGATGTCTGTCTCCCTTTGAGGGAATAGATTTACTTTTTACCATCAGTGGCCAATACAAAATTGGAATAGATTTATTTATAGTCTATTAATATGACTAGAGCATGGTCATTCTGAATGTGTAAGAAACTGAATGAGAGCCATGTCAGGGTATCTTTTTTTAACTAAGTAAACTTAAAAATATTTTAAAATGCTGTTTACTAGTATTGTATAGTTAATGTAACTTACTTTTTATTTCCTAAGTTTAAATAGATTTAACCTCTTCTAAACCTACATTTTATTTGTAGAGGGTAAATAAGAGGATATTTATAAAACTGGGGACTGGAATAAAAGGCTGGTGAACTGTCCATAATGGATACCACATTATGATGTTTCATGAATAACAGTGTGATTCTGGGGATTAAAAAGGCTCATATATTAAATTACTTTAGACCTAGATTTGTGTATTAGATATTTATAGACAGTTCCTGGTTTGAAGTTTCACTGGTAAAATACATTCTGGACCTATCCAGTGAGAATCTAGGAAGATTCATTTTTTAATTTTTATAACACAATAATGAATCAAATATGAAGCTCTGAAAGAAAACTACTGTTAAAAGAAAGAGAACAGAAGTTATTTTACATATTTCACAAAAATAAAGAACATTCTCCAGAAATTTTTTTGGTAATTTTCCTTTTATTTCTGTTATTTAGAAGTTTGTCTCATGAAGAAGGGGAATTAGGGTGACTTTTTTCAGAGGTCTTTATAATTTTTGAGAGTTCTTTTTGCTTGTGTTTTTATAGACCAAAAATAAAAGCACACACCAGAAACACACTGGAATTAAGAAAGCCAGTCTGAATGAATGGAAATGTCAATAAATAGTTGGAATCACAGGATTGATAATGGCATTCAAATCAAAGAAGCATGCTTTTAAAATAAAATAATCAAAATTGTATGACTTAGAAGTAATCCGTAGGGAATTACATGCTATGTGGAAATGCATGAATGTGTTAAC
>RJWT010016063.1:0-20081 GCA_004365215.1 Cuniculus paca | reverse complement strand
TCTCTCTCTCTTTCCAGCTCTAACTTGGCTTTGTAATCTGGGAGATAGTACATGGAGTCCAAAACTGTCAGAGTTGGAAGAAATCCCATAGATTATTTGATTCCACCCCTTTCTTCCCCAAAGAGAAGGAAATCAAGATCCAAGAATTTAAATGGCATTCCCAGGGTCACGTGGCAAGAATGATAAGAGACCCACAGCAGGGCCAGGTTTTGCATCTGTTTTGAGGCATCAGAACCTAGTGGAAAGAGTGACTGTTGTGTTCAAGCCTCTGCTTGTGTTGAAGTCTGTGGTCTGCCAACTAATGACTGTAAAGTTGGGCAGTTCCTTAGTCTCTCCCAGCCTCAGTTTCTCCATCTGTAAAATTAAAATACCATGTACCTTGCAGAACTTCTACCATATTGGAAACACTATATTTCTTCTTTGTCATAGATGATCAGAGAAAAAATTATTGCTGGATTTTATTTGAGCACATAATTTCTTCAGAGGAATTGATTTAAGAATCCTTAATGTAACATGAAGAATGTTGGCTGCTATGAAATCAGTGAAGGCATTTTCAGTCTGCAGTTGTAAACTCCTGAATTAATGCACATCCTTCCTAAGTCCATTCCACCCCACAATCTGTCGACTTTACTCCTTACACCTGGTAGCTTCTCCCTGCCCCTCTACCTTCTTTGAGTCCTGGGCTGAACACCCTATTCTCATATCATCTGTGATTTACTTTACTTCTGAATCTACCTTTTAAAGCAATTATTTTCCTCTTTCCATATCTCGGACACATGTGAAATACCTCAGGGAATCTCTCTTCTTTTTATTTTATCAATAAAATTTAAAATTCCCCCAGTCCTCCAAAGACATATGTAGTGATACGTATGACTACACTTTCTTTGTGTTCAAGAAAATGAAAGTTACATGTTTTTAGTGTTATTGTAATAAAACAACATGGTTGAAAGCAAAATAATGTTTTTCATCCATTAGATTGATAAGAATAACAAAGACTTGTATTCACTACTGATAAAGGTGAGAGGAAACTTGTATTACATACTTCGATGAAGGTGGTTATTGGTGCTGCCTTTTTGAAGAACATTTTGCTTATCTATTAAAATTTAAAAATGTAGTTATCATTTATGTGTAGGCATGCACAAAGAGGCATGTCTAAGAATGTTGATGAAAGCCCTATTTACAACATGAAAAATAAGAGGCAACTTTGCTTCTTGGTAGGGAAATGATTAGATGAATTATGATTCGTTCATTTTTATGGAATACTCTAGGGCAGTTAAACATTAATGTAACAGATCTGTTTTTGCCAACACAGAAAGGTCTCTAAGACATATAGTTATGTGCAAAGAGCAGCTTGATGAGTCACATGTGTAGTACGATCCCACTTTACAATATGTAACTGCATAAAGATGTGTAGAAGGGCATGCTCTCAATATATACTATGGTTATCTGGGGGAGGAGTATTGTTTCTCTCCTCAAAAATTTTTTTTAGAAAAAGATTTTAACAATAAGGAGTTTTTATTTATAAAATTAAAAAAATGTTTTCAAATTAATGACTGAAACCGAAGAACTCTCCATGTGATTTTGAAGCCCACGCAGGCTGAGAGACTGTTACCTGCAATGTATTGCTGTGTAAAAGATCGCCTCACACTTTGGCAGCTTAAAAGCACGGAGTTTTCTTCTTTTTAACACCACACTTTGTCTGGTTTAGGAATTCAGGTGTGGCTCTTCAAGGGCCTCTGGTTTAGGATCTCTCAATAGGCTACACTTAAATTGTGGACTGGGGCTGTGGGCTTGTCCTAAGGGTTGACTGGGGAGTAATCTAAGCTCACTTACAAGGGGTGATAAAAGACACAATGAATGTTTAAATTAAACCTTATTGCAGTAGAAGACATACAGCCAAGAATGATGGGATAAGTATGTTGAAGTGAGCAGGAGTATTTTGAATCTGTTCAGGGAGACTCATAGCAATGTATCTTTATTTTTCAAACATTCACCAAAAATCTTGATCATCCTATGTGTGTGTTGACAGAGGTTAGGACCTCACAGGCTGGACTGAGGGCCTCAGTTTCCCAGTGGTTGTTGACCAGAGGGCACTCTCAATGCTTTCCATGTGAGTCTTTGCAACACGGTGGTTTGCTTCAGCAAAGGAGGCGAGCTGAGGGAGCAGTGCAGAGAGAACCCCAGCAAGATGGAAGCCGCAGTGTTTGGTAACCTAATCACAGCTACCAATCCCTTTGCCATATTCTATTCATCAGAAACAGCAGTAGGCCCAGCCCACACCCGAGGGGAAGGGAGGATCACAAGAAGGTCTCACTGGGAGTCAGGTCAGACACCGCTTACCACAGAAACCATTGGCTTAGGCAATTGAGAAAAAATCTAAACCTGAGTTTGTTTTTCTCAAGTATCATCATTTGGATTTCAAATTTGCTTGTTCAAATGCACTTTCAACTTTGTAAGAATTACTTAAACATTTTTGCTCTTTAATGCATTGCTTAAACAATATCTCTTATACTGGTTAAACATACTTTCGTGGACCAGCCTAGGACAGCTATCATCATTTTGGTCTGCGTGCCTATGGGAAGATGCATTTGGGATTCTGTGTAGCACTTCCACAGTTATTTGAACACCCCCCCCCCTTGTAAACTAGGGCACAGGGTTACTCAGTCCAGAGACAGTGCTGACTGGATGCATGTTGAATTCTCTGTCACATCAGAATTTACTTGCAGCAGATCTGTTTCTATTAGTTTTGCTTGATAGAAACAACTCAAAAGGTAGCAGTTTAAAACAATGACCATTTTATTATTGTCCTTGAGTTGGTGGTTGATGGGCAGCCCTGCAGTCAGCTGGGGCTGCTGGTTCAGGAGGCGCTCACTCCCATGTCTGGTGGTTGATAAGCTGGTTGTTCTGTGGGGCCCCAGCTGCGCAGCCCTTCTCTACTCCATCTGGCCTCTCATCCCTCAAGGTGCCACACAGGGTCATCTGAGGGTAACAGGAGGGGAAACCTTACTGGTCAAAGTAAGTTACATGGCCAAGCCTGGAGTAAGTATAGGACCCCCCTCCCAGCATACTTGATTCACTGGGGACATTACTGTGCTACCGTATCTGAGCTTGTTTGTTATTTCCACGTTCTCTACGTTTTGTTTTTGATACTGGAGATTGAACCTGTGGTAGGCAAGGACTCCACCACGGAGCTATATCCCAGTCCTTTTTACTTTTAATTTTCATACATGATATCACTACGTTGCCCAAGCTGCCTTTGAACTTGTAATCCTCGTGCCTCAGCCTCTTGAATAACTGGGATTATAAATGTGTACCACTATACCCAGCTCATTCCATACTTTTTTGTCATAGCCATCAAATGTTATGAATTTAGTCAACTAATAAAAGAATCACTTCATTTTTGGGTCTTACCAGAGGGTGCAGCTCATTACAGATAAATCCAGCCTTTATCCAAAGCTAGATAAACATTGCTGCCTGAGGAAGTAAACCTGAGTGATGTTTCATCTGTATATCTCTATTTTCTAAACTGTATCCTCGAGGTAAAAAAAAGACCATACAGTAGTAACATGCGTACCTGGGTAGCACTACCCAAATCACCTGTAAGACCAAAGGGTTACTGAGTAACAGTTTTACATCATGCCTTAACTTTTATTTACGGCCAGTATGGTAAGAAATTTTAGTGGGAATGGACTGGAAGTGATAAATTCCATCCAGAAATCAGTATCAGGAAAATTTTTGTCTTATTTGACAAAGGGTAACCAGTTCCCTGCATATGACAATAAAAAGTCTGTAATTTCCCTCCTTTCAACTCCCCCTCCCCCTGTTTTTTTGAAATAAAGAAATAAAGCAAAACTTAGTATATTATAGTAACTCTACTAGCCCTGTTAGTTTTGGCTATTTAATACATTTATTTTTTTCTACTAGATGCTCTTTTTTTTTTTTTTTTCCCTTTGGATGATCTTAGTACTTCGGGAAGTACTGGGGTTAAAATCGTAAGTACATAAACAAACACATTAAACAATCTCAGTTCTGCTTCTAACAAGCTGTGTAATTGTTTAAAAATAATTTTCCCATGTCTGAGAGGTTGAGGTAAAGATGTAGCAGGTGATCTTGTCAGTTCCTTTGCTTCAAGGGACTCTAGATCTGTCTCTCCCATGGCTTTCCCACTTTATATGAGTTATTCCCAGTGCTCAGTGTCCTGAGTGGCTTGGTAGAAAAAGAGGTAAATTCAGATATGTTTCAGTGTAGTTGAAGATGTTTTTACAAGATGTTTTGTGTTTGACAAAAGATGATGGACGTGGGCAGGACTTTGTCCCTTATTTCTAAATCCCCCATGTCCAGTGTTTCCAGGGAAAGGTAAGATGTGTGGTATTGATTGACAGCCCAGTTTTTTCACAGTCAACCTATATGACACTCAGGAAGCCTTTATCACCTGACATGCAAAAGCTTTAGTCTGATTTGATTTGGAAGCTAATTTAGATACTAAAAGTTACCAGAAAAGACAGTCACTGACTTTCAAGTGTTCTTAAATTCAGCCAAATACCTTCCTATTGGTAATTAGAGGTTGTAGCTTTTAGACGGTGTTCTGGGATTCCGTTGTTTAGATCAACTGATTTGTTGAAAAGTTAACAAACAGGCTTTGAATTGGAGTTTTGTTTGAAAGCCTAATCTAAAATATTAATTGCTGCTGCAGAGAGTAAGGACATATTACTACTTGAAAGTGGTATAGACTGGTGATTAAGGGATTAGGTGTGGATACCAAATCCCATCTCTGTCTGCCTTGATACTTCTTGAAGACTTGGCTCCCTTTTTTCTTTAAAGGCGGTAATAGGTATATCTACATTATAGATGTGCAAATAGGAAGTGGAATTAATAGTATATATTAATAAACTGTTAATCCCCATTAATACTGTTATTGTTGTTAAATTATTTGGGATTGGCCCATTTTCCCCCTTTGACTTTCTATTTATGTGAGAAGCTTTTTTCTGAGATTGAAATGAGCCAGATGAACTCAGGATTCCTGCTAGTTTAATTGCTGTCCACAGGGTAGCAATTAGGATGATCACGTATGTGTAAAAGTTGCCAGAAGCCCTGAGCTTATCTCCTGAGTCCTCCTCCACTTCGTCCCCCCTCCACTTCCTAGTGGTGTTACTTGGAGCAAGTTTCATCAAGTCACTGAACTTTTTTGTAAAACACAGGCGTCAGTTTTCCCAATGCCATGGCTGCTGTGTGAAGCGCAGGGCTCCCTATCCAGTCAGACTCTTCATGACTGAGCATGCAAATCCCTAAGAGCAAAACTTGCCTAAGATAGTTCCTGATGAGCCCACACAGAGGTCTCAGTTAGGAGACATTTAGAATAAATTTGAGGTTGTTTCGTCACATTGACAATGGGGAATCGATGTCAAGTACCTAGAACAGGGACTCTAACTGGCCTACTGTGCATAAGACAGTCCCTACACAGTGAATAATGGTCCTGCCCAAATGAAAATAGCATCCACGTTGGAAAATACTGAACTAGAAGAATGAGAGAGGGGTCTCTGGTTTGGGCTCATGAGATTTAATTAAGGTGTGAGTGGTGGTGCTGCTACCCCCAAGAAACAGGATCCTAACTTGTTTGCGGTTTACAGATGTCTTTGTGGGTGCCACATTCTCCATGATCTTGGTACTGGCATGGAGCCGAGACTTTGCCTCCTGGGCCATATAATACAGACACTGGCTTTCTTACAGAATGGCCTCTTAACTCTTTCTTAACAAATTGGCCAGGCTCCTTCCTCAGCACTGTGAAGTCTACGTAGAGCATTTCCCTGGACTGCCCTCCCTCACCTCTTGGCGTCCTTACTTAAAGACATTTTCTTTCTGATCACTCTGTTTAAAATTGCAACTCTTCCCCAACCCTTCTGATTGCTATCACACTGTCTTTTTCTCCTAGAGTACTTAATATTTTATGAAATATTATCTACATGTTAGTTATGTTTATTTTTTTCTCCTCTCATTAGAATGTAGGCTCTACAAAGCAGATGTGTGTGTTTGTGTGTGTGTGTGTGTGAGAGAGAGAGAGAGAGAGAGAGAGAGAGAGAGAAAGAAAGAGAGAGTTTAGTTCATGGATGTGTTCTAAGTCCAGTGCCTGGTGTGTAGTGGGTGCCATATATATAAATCTATCTATCTATCTATCTATCTATCTATCTATCATCTATCTATCTTTGTGAGTGAGCAAACAAATAAGTGAAGACCATAAAAAAGAACTAGAGAATATGAGGGGTAGATGTTCCCAAATGTTATATGAAATAAAATATGTGGTGCTCCTGATTAAATATTTGAGCAAATGTGTCACGCTTTGACTTATGTGTGAAAAGTGAAAATGTAGCAAAGACTTAGCTTTAAGGACTTTTTATAATAAAAATTTGAAGCCACATCAATTTTACTTTTCATTTTAAATGGTTATATATTTTAAGATTAGACATATCTACAAATTAGATTGCCAAGCAATGATGGTAGAAGAATATATAATTACCATAAAAAATTATTCACAGTGTAGGTGAAAAAGGCAGTGTACAAAATAGCATGTAGAGCATAATGTTTTTTTCTATAAAAAGTGTTTTTATTTGCATCAGTGAAAGAAGAAAAAAAAATCACCCTACCATGTAAGTTGCATGTATGTGAAAGAAGGCTTACAGGTGAGAAAGTCTGTACCTGTAGGACGGCTTGCTACCGGGACTGAACAGAAAATGAAACCCTGGTATCTTGTGAAAACAAATGCCCAGTTCTTTTTCGGCCATAATCACTTCTTAACCTGTCACTGCCATCCACAAGCCAAAATAACAGCCTGACTTTCTTTGTGCTGACTTCCCGCAGGATTCCCCATCTTCCTTGACCTGACATGTCCAAGCCCGTAAAAGACAAATTGGAAACCTTGTTAACTCTCTTCTGACTCTGCCTTGACTTTGGAGCTTTTGAAGGTTGGGGCTGGTTAATGATGTCTGTTTTTACAACTGTTCATCCCGGGGCCTCATTTCTTGCCTAGATGTCAGGCTGCGAGGAGGCAGTTCTCTGAGATGTGGACACTAACGATGGATGGATGGATGGATGCAGTGGACCATGGGATCCTCTGGGCCCTGGGTGCTGGTCAGGGACGCTGGCCGTGGGGGAGGGCTGCACCTCGTTCAACTCTTGTGTGAACAGCACTTGGAACTTTGTGTTCTGATGGTTTAATGCGAGTCTGCCTGCCCAGTTAAAATGTGGAACGCAGTAAGATCAAACAGAGGATTCGTCTCTGGAGTCTCAACACTCTGTACTCAGTGTGGTGTTGGGGAAGGAGCTCTGGGAAGGAAACCTGGGAATTTCCCAGATTTTGCCTGGAATCCTTCCCAGCTTGGTAACTCTAGGCAAGTGATTTAAGCTTTTCGAGCTTCTCTTTCATTGTCTATAAAACAAGTCTAACGAGAGACACCAAATATGAGCATTAATGAGACTAAGTATACGATGGCACATAGCCCAGACCTTGGTACATGGAAGGCTCTCAACGGATGCGGTCTGACCTTGTATGTCACTGTCAGCCCTGAGCAGGGTTGACAACTCCAAGCGGAACGCTTTCCCAGTAGTAATCTTGCTCAGCCACAAGGAGGCGCGCGAGCTCTACAGGTTCCACACTAGTTGCACAACTCAATGTCTGTGACTTCATGTTTAATTTATTATTTAAGGGTCTATAATGGTCGGCTACTGCGTTCATTTTCTAGTCAAATCATTATTATTAAAATTAATGCAGTATAGCCATCTCATAAAAAGTCGGTTCCTTTTTGTTTGTTTTCTGTTGATCTCCATTTGAGGCACTTACCAGCTCTTTCTTGGATACTTAAAATTTTGACTTTTCTTTGCTCTGTGTACGCTTGACATTACTGACGGACTGTGTGTGTTTTTGTATAAAGGTCTGGATTGTTTGTGAGAAGGAAAGCAAAACTAGCTTGGATCCATTATCTTTTTTTTTAAATCTTATTTTTTATTTTAAAGAGAAAGAAAAGCACAGAAAAACAATCAAGGAAACAAACAAGCAAATGCAACAACAAAAGCCAAATGACAACAACAACAACAAAACAATAGTCGTACAGAAGAACATATAATTAGCATAAAAATTATTCACAGTGTAGGCGAAAAAGGCAGTGTACAAAATAGCATGTAGAGCATAATGTGTTTTCTATAAAAAGTATTTATTTGCATCAGTGAAAGAAGAAAAAAATAGTGATTTCAAAACAAGGTGATTGGAATTTAACAATGGTTGTTACATTGCATATTGTTATTGTCAAAAGGGTTGCTCAGATTACCAGATACAGGCATGCAAAATCGGTCAAACAGTATGATTTCCCTTTGAGCAGTTTCTTTCCCTTGATTCACTGTCTTTTATGTGACCAAGAAGGGCAATCTGCGGCCCTAAATGTCCTGAGGTTCCTTCTCTGTCCTGTTGTAGGAAAAGCATTGCTGGTTCCATTTTTGTTTACTGTTTCTGGCATGTTCTGTGAGCTCTTGCAGTGTCTTTCTTGTTCAGAAGGCCAAGTTTGAATCTCTATGGGCCTCTTTGCCTTGTAGATGGTGAGATTCGGAAGAACTTCTAGGGAAGAGAGCCCTGTCTTCAGAGGAGGAGACTGAGGGGCAGTGTGGGAGCTAGGACCTTGGGTTTTAGTTTCTTCATGGGTAAAACAAGAGGACTATGCTAGCCATTTTCTACCTCCCAGCCCTGACATGTTTCCACTTTCACATCTGGATTCCACGGTCACAAGTGCCAGCTCACCTGAGCTGTGTGAATTCCAGTTCACACAAGAGGAGACTGAGATGTGGTAAACTAAGTGTCCCTGTGATTTATGAGTGTTTTGGCAACCCAGCCCTGGGGAGCCATGTTGTGGCTTTTTTCAAAGTAGATGCTATTTATCCCCAGGAACAAACTGTTCTGATGAGCAGTACAAGGACACATCAAAGACTCCAGCACTCCTTTGGGGTGGTGACTCATTTTTACAGTCCTGCGACATCGAGGTGGTATTAACATTACTTCCATTTGCTAGGAGTGGGGTTACCTAGCAGCCCAGCTCGAAAGGAGGAGCACTCAGTTTTCTGATACTTATTAGGCATTTGGTTTTCAGCCCAGCAAGAACGAAGAAGAAAGAGCTGATGACTTGAACAGACCAGGCCAAGATTTAAATCCTGCCTGCCATTTACTGGCTATGTGGCTTTAGGCAGGTAATGTAACTTCTTTGAGGCTCACTTCTTTACCTGTAAAGTGGAGTGATAATATGACCCACTGTAGAGGAATGTTCCCATGGATTTAGTTGGTGTTAATGTAAGGTGCCCATGAAATACGTGGTTATTTTTATCTGTTTCATAAGTGTAATGAATGATACTGTTTGTTTGTTTGTTTGTTTTGTTTTGGAGAGGGGCTCAGATAGGGTTAAAAACAGGAACACAATCATGTGAGAACGTGAACCTTAGTGAGCAGCAGCAGAGTGTGAACGAAGGATATCTGAGCATGAAAAAATGACCGGAATTAAACGGAAAAGGACAAGACTTGCTGGTGTCCTTTCTCCTTCTGAAAGGAGACTCAGGAGTCTTGAGTTCACTGGGAATTCCCCAGTTTACCAAGCATCATGTCAAGCTGGTGACTCTGACTTCTGTTACCAGTCTGCTATGGTATTTGTTGACTGTTTATCTGCTTTACTGGACTGTGCAGAGATGTTTCAAGCATCTACCCTGAGCCAGGCACATGGCAAAGTTGGGGACACAAGGCAGTGAAAGGCATGCCCTGGCCTTCATTGTCTGATAGGGAAGACCCAGGTGAAAAAGCAAGTTCATTTTCCCTGCAGCCAATGGATTCGATCAAGGTGTGCCCCAGCAAGGAGGAAGGTGTGGGCAGTGTCCTGTCCTGTCTCCGGACAGGGATCAGGGCAGACGTGGGGTGGGGGTCATGGAGGAGGCCATGCAGAAGGTGGTAAAGGAGGAGGGCCAGTGTCTGAGCAGCCGTGTGCTACCCCTCTGCCCTGTGGAAAGGGTGTGGTGAGGACCCTTGGAGAGGTGGCCCCGCCTTCTTTTGCCTGGACAGCAGAAGGGCCTTATTCCACAGAGGAAACTTAATGGGAAAACCTCCTTCTAGGTCTAGTGTCCTAGTTTAACTCTGACATTCATCATCTGATAGTGTCTTTCTTAGCCAGTTTGAGCTGCTGTAGCAAAATACTGTAGACTGTGGTTTAACAACAAGCATTTATTCCTCACAGTTTTAGAGGCTGGGAGTTTAGGATCAAAGCGCCAGCAGGCCCAGCGCTGCTGAGTGTCCACTTTCTGGTGGCAGATAGCTGTCTTGCGATATCTCTACATGGTGGGGAGCAGAGAAAGGGGAACGGAGCTTTCTTGTGATTTTTATGGAGGAGGGAACTATTCCCACTCATGAAAGCTTCATCCTTGTGACCTAATTACCTCCTCAAATGTCCCACCTCCTAAAACCATCATGTCAGAGGTCAGGATTTCAACACGTGAATTTGGGGAGGGACACAAACATTCAGTTCCTAGCAGTGTCATCTTAGACACTGAAGGAGGCATCTGAAAGAAGAATCAAAACACCAGGAAGTATGCATATTTAAACGATAGCTTCTCTTCGGGGATGATAGTCAACTATCTCAACCGGCAAATGCATAGAAAAAATGTTAGCACCCAAGGTTGGTGAGTTTCTGGTGAAAATGACACATCACTGACTCCGTTGGCAGTGAAAGCGACATAGTGCCAAGGGAGAACAGTACGGTACTCTTACGACAGTAAGTCATAAAGATGTGTATATGCCGAGGCCTGCTCCTGGCCTCCAGTTCCATTTGCCTACCACCGAAAGGAACAAAAGGAACCTGTCCTGAAGAAACAGCTCCCCAGTGTGAGTCACCTGCACTGTGCACTGTTGGATCCAGGGCTGTCAATCATGTAGACAGGAAGTGAACAGTAACCACTGGAGTTGTAGGCCTCGGCTGCAGTTTTGAAAGCAGAGACTTTATGTTGTTTGCTGCTAGATATCCGGGGACCTAGAACTGCATCTGGCACATAGTAGGAGCTCAGTATTTCTTAACTCACGGCGGCATGTTCATATGGTATGCCAACTCATGAGTCCATTGTCTAGAAATTTAAAATAATGTCCATGAAGACGATGCCTAAACTCACTCACACTGCAGTTTTAACCAGGACAAAAAAGCAAGACTTAAATAGCACTTCTACTGTATAATTAACGATCAAATGGAACTGGAGGCAAATAGGAAGACAAGACCTGAACGGGAATGGGCAAAAGCGGAAGCAGTCATGCTAGCGTGTTGAGATTATGGGCCATTGCTTTGTAGTGTTCTAACCTATTCAAAATAAAGTGAAGTTAGACATTTTTTTGACATACACTGAAGGTTGATTTAAGCAAAATAAGGCAAGACATTATAAGAGCAGAACTGGAACTTAATAGCCACTTTATTTCACTACCTTTCCTCCCCTTGGTGTTCATAAATGTTCTTGGAGCATCAAATCCATACTTTGCATGATCAGTGCCAGAGCAGTTGGTAAACTCAGGAGCAATCAGATAGGATGGCGTCTGAGAGGAGTTCCTTTGTTTTAGAGTCTACAGTGGAAGCCCACGAAGGAGTAATAGAGAACCACAAAGAGAAAAGCAAGCTGCAGCTTGTTGGGGCCTCAGCTTCACTAACTGACCAACATAGAAACCCTATGGTGAGCAGATCATGCAGTGCAGCGTGAGCAGAAAGCGCTGCATTTTCTCTGAGGTGGCTCTGACTTTGCTGTAGAGCATCCCAACTTGCTGTGCCAGGTTCAGCTTTTCATTCCTTCTCTCTGTAAACGACAGATGAATTCCTAATTGCAGGAAGGGTACTTGGAGTGAAGCTTTCTGGGTCAAGTTTCCTATTCCATAAGGTACTTCTTATCCTTGGAGAAAGACGCATTCCTTTTTCGTGTCTAATTTCCCCAATCTGTGATGGGTTGGCGGTACTGCTTCCCTCAATCACACAAAGGTGTATAGAGTAGAGAAAAGCATGGTGGGCTAGATGCCACCTGGAGAGCTTGCAGGGTTTGCTGATGCATCCCTGCATGTCTTCTTGGATGCTGATCCAGTGGGTCTTGGTGGAGCCTAGGAGAGTGACCTCTGACCAGCCCCTGTGTTATGCAGCTACTTCAGCCTGGGGGATCACAATTTGAGTGCCACTGGTGTACAGTTTTCCCAAGTCGTCACCAGGTGATGCTCTGACAGTGCACCTGGAAGATGGCTCACCTCCCCTGTGACCAGATCCCAGTTACCGCCTAAGAAGGGAACCCCAATCATTTCTTAGAAGGTAGAATGACAGAACAGCAAAGAATGAGTATTAGAATTAGATCCACGTCAAATCTCTGGCAGTTTCTCTATGATTGTAGGAATCTGACCTCTTGAAGCCTTGATTCCTTATCAACAATAAGGCTAGAGTTGCCTACCTGGTAGAAATCTTTTAAGTATTAAATGAGACAGTATTGGAAAAAATGCAGACAGTACAGTGCCTGATGCAGAGGAAGTGCTCAGTAAGTAGTGAGTGAGTGAAATTCAACAGAATTTCTTTTGAGATCTTACAGATACTAAAACGATATTCAGTTAATTCTTTCAGCATTTCTAGGGAGGTCCATGAAAATTCCCATATGGTACAGGTAGATAGAACTAAAAGGTTACAAGTGACAGAAAAGGGGGAAGATGCATATGATTCATTAGATTATAACTTCTCTATTAGCCTAAATTTTGTGATTTGTAAAGGAAAATACTGTTTTTTTGTCTGTCCTATCATGTCCAATCTGTCCTATCCTGTTTTGTTCTGTTCTGTCCTGTCTAATCTAATCCAATCCTGTCCTGCCTCATCCTATCCTGTCTTATCCTACTCATTAAAATGTAAAGTTCTTAAGATTCCAGGTACTATATCGAGTGTTTTTATTCTTAAGGAGAAGCAGCCTGATAAAATACCCAAAGATGTCAATTTTTAATCCAGCTGAGTTTGAACCTGAAGTCTGCCACCTTCCATTTGTGTAATTTTCGAACTGATCATTTCAGTTCTCTGAGCTTTAGGGTACATTTTTGTAGAAGGGGGAGAATAACACAGAAACCACTGTGAGGGAAGGTGGTTGGTTTCTCCAGTTGAGTGGAAACATCTAGTTGAGGCTGCAATGGGTATAGACTGAGATAGAAGGGTAGGGTGATGAATGGGTGGAGACTATGATGGATGAATGGAGATTGTGTGGACAGCGACTGTGATGGGCAGACAGACACTGTGTTGGACTGATAGAGATGATGGGCAGATGAAGGCTGAGTATATGAATGGATGAATAAAATAAAATCGTGGCCTTGACCATTGTTTCCTGCTTCTCTTGACATTGACTGCAGTTACTCAGAGTCTCTGTTTCCTTAACTATAAACACGAGTTCCGCCTCATAGAGATATTGCAAAGCTTACAGCAAATAACACATGTGAGAGTGCTTCGTAATGAGCCGGTAGTGCTGTGCACATGTAAGATGAAGAGGAAGTAATTCCTTTTGCAGGGCAAGACTTTGATGAATGTCCAGATCAACCCGTCTCAGTCCCCACCTTCTTGAATGCTTCTCTTCTACTTTGATGATACATTCCTTGGCAATAGAGGAGGGAGCAGAGCTTCCTGCCACCTTAATCACGGAATCTAATGGCTCATTGCCTAAGAAATTTGAAAGTAGTTGTGTCTGAAATGGTAACAGAAATTCTTCCCGTTCTCTTTGAGACCCTTTCTTGATGCTCTATCTCGTAGCTACATTTTTATTCATTCATTACATGCTCTGCAGTGAAGAAAAATCCCTAAACTTGAAATTCAGAGAGCTGAGTTGTAGTCCTGGCTCAGTCAAATGACAGACTTGTGCAAGTCTCTTTACTTCAACACAAAGGCAAAGTCACGTGTGAACGTTTGAGATACTCCAGTCTGGGAAAGGCAAGCTATAGATCTGAGGGCCAAATCAAGTTCAGCGCTTGGTTTTGTAAATAAAGTTATATTGGGACACAGCCATGTTCAGTCTGCAGCTGCAGACTTACTACAATGCTTGAGTTGCAACAGAGAGTGTGTGGACCATGAAGCTGAAAATATTTACCATCTGGTCCTTTCCAGAAAAAATTTGCGACTCTTACTCTAGTGCAGCAGCACTTCCATGTCCCCTTTTATAAAAGTGGGAAATTAATTACAGTAAGAAAAAGAAATTTTCCAAACATCACATTAAAAGTAGCAAAAGTAAAAAGGCAAAACCTTAGGAAAGAAAAAAATCCCTAAGGTTAATAAATATTCTTCAATAGTCCACAGGCTTCCACATATTAATTATCCTAAAATCTTTCAAAGATGTTTGTGGGGGTTTTCTTACCCTCATTTTATATCTCTCCAAATAGGACAAATGTGATTCCAGGGATGTGAGTTCCTCGGAGGGTCCTATCGTGGAGGAGGTCTGCAGTATGGCTTCAACAAATTCATTATGAGTATGCAGACAAAACATCAATTGACATTTTGTTTTTGAAGTAATATCCATGATATAATTCATCTGGGCTTCACTAATTTGTAAGTTGCTCTAACTGAATGTGACACAGGCTCCTATTAAATTTATCTTTGCATACTGCCTCACAAAATGCTTCATTAAGCAAACCAAAGATATAGACAGATTTTAGGAGGGTGGTGTTTAAGTTACTCAAAAGGATGAACAATATTTTGGGCACTACCAGATCATTTAGCAGTGTTTATTTGAAAGTAAAGATGACACAAATCCCAAATCATGTCTATCTCATTATTGATGTATGTTCAAAGTTCTTATAATTAGAAATTGTCCTGAAAGCATTTCTGTTTGTGTATTGAAAGTTGTTTTTCTTAGAAAGTCTATAATTCATGTTTTTGAGTAATTAAGATTGTCCTTCTTCTATAGTAGAGCCCCAGTGGAATATCAGTGTAGGAAAAACTTTAGAAATTATCAGTTGTTTCCTAAACCGTAGGCATATTGGAATAATTTAGGTAACAAAAGATAGGATGGCAATGTTGGGTCCTGCAACAAGAAGTTATTCCCTTTTAAGTTCTCATTTATTCTTTCTGATTGGTTAAGAGGAAAGATGGTCCTCAGCACCTTCCAATGGTTACTAATCTCCCTGTTTAAGAGAGAGGCTTCAGCAGGTAGCACCTTCTAGAATAATTAAACACACTGTCTGTTTTCTTGTGTTTACCTTTATGGCTGCCTTCTGTTCTGGAAAGTGAGAATGGTTTCCATTCGTGGTAACTTTCTCAAGTTTCCTTTTAAAATCAATTTCATGGGTTAAAAAAAGGAAATGAGGTAACTTTAACCAAAAATATTATGTAAGCAATGCAGACAACATACGAATGTAACAATATGGGTATCAATGTGGGAAACAGTGAAGATAGGGCTCACCTATTTTTGGTGATGAAATTGAAGGGCAGAAATGGATGGAGGCAGGCTAAGGCCACACAGCCTAGTGTCAGAGGCAACATTGGGAAAAAGACCCTGACTCCCAGCTAATACTCTTTCTAGCATGCAATAGGACTGCACTCATTTTGGCATTCCTGCTGGTGTCCAAAAATATTTAGGACTTTGTGTTTCTTCACTGAATATGGAATTGTTTCTATCAGCTCATCCTGAATCAAAACATTTGCCCACAGATTTACCTGCCCTACAGCATTGAAAGAGAGTTTGGCGGCGTGGTGGCCACCCTATTGTGGTTCTAACTCCCTTCTTGACTTTCCTATGAGGAAGCCACGAAGCATCAACTCTTTGAGGATCAAAAAGATTCTTCTGCAGTCTCCATCTCAACACTATCGCAGGAAGAATTCATGTTCCTCCCTTAATGAGATACTACTTTATAATGTAGCCTGTTCCATTAATAGCAGTGAAAACAATCCTGAGAGTCAGATAACATGTTTTAGAATATCTTGCTCATGTCTCCGTGGACCTTATTAGACCCTGAGGTTGGGTCTGACGAAGACCTGCAGTTACCCTATGGATAGCAAAGGCCATTACTATGAGTTATCTTGAGCCAGGGGGCCAGGTAAATGCCCCTGGTGTCTTTTAAGCACACTAGCTCCATAATAGAAAGATAGCCTCCTTCCAGCAGCCAGGAGAGAGTCTGGACTGGAATCAAATTTGCAGGGCTCAGGACAGAGTCTGTCATTCAAAAACTTTAATCTCCTGGATGAGCCCTTTTCCCATCACATCTGTATGGTAGACAACTTAGCTCTACTGCCCCTCAAATGTAGTTCTTCTCTTAACCAAGAAATAAGGGAAAGAGTCATGGTTTTAATTTTCTAAAAAAATATTTGTGCTACCTTGGCTTTTGTTCTTCAAAATATTCGCTCCCCAAGTATACATATAGAGCTTCAAATAACATTTTAAAATACCCTTTTCACTGAGAAATAACGTATGTATGGTAAGGTGCGTACATGACAGTATACTTCAACGTACAGCTTGGACAAATATGGACTTATGTACATGTCCATCACTTTTGACCCATTACTCACATCAAGACACAGACACAGCTCCCCAGAAGGGCCACAAAGGGGCTGTGAAGACAGGCTCAGAGGTGGTTTGTGGGTCTCTCCTGTGATTCTCAGAGAACCTACAAGAGGCTGCTGTAGTGGTCAAGCTGAGATACATGGGAGTGTGGGTGCCGGAGCAGACATGAGAAGCCTCCTCTGTCTTGAGGGAGTGATCGGATAAGGAGATGTTCCTGGTGACTTTTTCTTTTCATTAAGGGGGATGGCACTGAGAGTTCAGGTGCCAAGTTACTTAGAGCTCACCTGGCAGAGGAGTTCCAGGCCTTGGATCTTAGAATCTTGACAAAAGTGGGGAAAAAAGGGGGCTGCGGTAGTGCCATCCTGGTTTCTGTCTCCTTGCAGCAGACCTAGAGGAGGTCTTGTGGGGTGACAGAGCAGGTGATTGACTCCACTCTTCCCAGGTTTCTGGCCTCTGAGTGCAGTTGAGACGCTGGATCCTTCCAACATGGGACTCCACTCATTGGCATGTCTCTCTGGCGTCCCAGACATGTAGAACAGGGGCAGATGTCAACTCCTTGCTGTGAAAGTAAAGCAGCAGAGGAAACACAGGCTCACTTCTCAGACTATTATGCCAGGATACATATTTCCTATGCATTTTTCACATACTAATCTGGCCAACCCAAGCTAATAATTGTCCCCACACCACATACCAGTTCTCATGGTTATATCTGTTTTCAACAGTCACTCTTCAAATGATGCAGGTGACTGACAAACCAGGAGATGAAAGACCTAATGAGGAAGCTGGCTGAAGGTCAACATCTCTCTTCAGTCCACATAGGGGAATCACTGCAGCAGGATTTAAGTAATAGTAATAAAATTGCTTCCATTTATTGGGCATCTACTTTAAGCCAAGCACTACTCCAAGCACTAGATTTTTCTTATATACTTTTAAAGGTAGATCTTAGAGACTCCAATTTTTATTTTTTTATTACTGAAGAAAAACTTTTAATTAGATTTGATTGGTATATTTTAGATACACATAGCGATTACACTCATCACAGAGAACTTGTACCTGTACAAGTAATTGGTTGCCTTTTCTTCCCCATTCTCCTACCCTCCCTTCAACCCCTCCTCTTCTCCCCATTTACAAAGCTTTGTTTTCATGTTTTTCTTCTTTTCTCATTTTTTTTCACTTTTCCCTTCTTTCCTTTCCCCTTCCCCTCTCTCTTATTCTCCTCCCCATTTTAAGATTTTCCTCTTATTTCACAATACCTATTATACATTTTGGTCTTTATTTACACATGTGATTTCTCACACCAGAGAAGCAATGTGGTATTTACACACGTGTGTGACTTACTTCATTTAGGAGTATGGACTCAAGGTGCATCCATTTTCCTAGAAATGTCTCTAGTGTACCCTTTATGGCAGAGTGGTACTCCACTGTATAAAAAAAATGACATATTCTTTATCCATTCACCAGTATGGGAACTTGGGTTGTTTCCAAGATTTGGTTATTACAAACTGTAAACACTGATGTGCACTTATCACTGTGGTAGGATACTTTTAATTCTTTTGGGAAGATGTGAGGAGCCACAGAGGTGACTCTCCTTGAAAAGAAGAGCAGCTATGTCCATTTTGAATAAACTTGGCCCTATCTCCATGTATTGATATGTACAGAGCTGACTGGTTAGCCTATTTCTTTGTCCCTTCAATTGGCTTTAAGCAGTGTAAATTGGGCTGGCTGAGGAGCTGAAGTGTAATCTCTGAAGCAAAGCGACAGGTCAGTGTTAACCCCCCCAGGGACTCTCCAAATATATGGTTGAGCTGGGCGGGATGGAGAGCTGTGCTCCACGCTGTTGGCTGGGACCGAGCCTCGAGAAAGAGGTTATGACTTCCCAGGGCAAAAAGGATTGTACATCAAAACTGAGGCACTGGTCCCAAATTATTAGATACTACCTCAGTTGTGTTATACAGATTGCTCTCTCTGCATTTCTTGCCCTCTGCATATCACAAAGGTGATCTCAGACTTCCTACCTAGCCCAGCTCAGGGTAGTCATGGCAGTCACATATATCCCGCCACTCTCACTGTCACTCATCCCTGAGCCACTCCCCTCATGGAGAATTAATAAAACCTGGGAAGGGCTCTGGGTCAAGGGCTTTGTTCCAGTGAACCACCATCTTGGCTGGACTTAGGACTCCTTGGCTCCCCACAATTGTATATATGTCTCAGTGTCTTCTTGCCATGGGTTGCCCTGGAAGTGGTAGATTGGAATTAACTGATTAGAATTCCAATAACTTCTCCATGGGATTATAATTATAAACCTTCCTGAAAGACGAGGATGGGAAAAGTTTCTCTATAGGATGATATTCAGGAAGGGAAAGGTTGGATCCAATAAAACCTCTAGTCCTAGTTTTTTGCAAGATCTCCACACTGATTTCCACGGTGGTTGCACTAGTCTACACTCCCACCAAAAGTGGAGAAGGGTTCCTTTTTCCTCACAGTCCTGCCAGCCTTTGTTATTGGTTGATTTCTCGATGATAGCTCTTCTTTCTGGGCTGAGATGGAATCTCAGTGTTGTTTTAATTTGCGTCTTTCAAATGACCCAGTGATGTTGAGCATTTTTTCATGTAGTTATTTGCTGTTTGTATTTCTTCATCTGTGAAGTGTATATTCATCTCTGATGACCGTTTTTGGAATGGAGAGTTTTTAGGTGAGAAAAATGAAGTTCATTTATTGGCCTGGATGAGAGCAAGCAGCTAGCGAGAGGCAGAGCTAGGATTTAGTGTTAGGCCACTCTGGTGATGCAGCCCATGATCTTCAAGCTGTAGCAATTTTCATAGAAACTCTGAGTAATCAGCATTCTAGTCTTACTCAGATGACACTATTCATCTGTGACACATTGGATTAGAATTCATTAAATGAAACATAACAGTACAAAGTGGGGTGCAGGACACTGGTATTGGAAGGAAAAGATTATCATTGACTTGTTTTTAATCCTGGAGGCAGGCATCCCATGGTCACATCCAGGAGACTGTGATTGCTACACGAGCAGGGATCTGCACCTGGCACAAGGCTTGGTGTGTATCAGGTCCTGGGGGAACCCAATTAGAATTGTTTGTATCCCTGAGACATGGAACAAACACTTAATGAAAAGAAAAAAATCATCAGGAATAGATTACATTAGAGTTAATCATATTATTATCAATAGATGTCTCACATTTTTAGTTACTTACTTTTTTCCCTACTCTTATGGTTCTTTCTCTTCTCGTATGCCTCCTAACTCTAATGGACAATCATTTGGACAATAATACCAGCTTATACCCAATTTTCCTACCTCTAGTGTTTCTTTTCCAATCTAGCACATCTCCTATGGTCCTGCCAGGACGAAGGACATCTTTCAGGTGCAATCCTGATTACATCTCTGCTGATTCCACCCTGTGTTCTCTCAGGACTTTCTGAGCCCCTCTTCTTGGAGCTGGAAATGTTTGAGACTGTGTACTGTCTCTGTCTTGGTGCGTACTGAGCGCCTGGCACAAAGAAAGAGCTTAATAGTTTTTTTT
>RJWT010016062.1:0-20077 GCA_004365215.1 Cuniculus paca | reverse complement strand
CTGCTTTGCAAGGGACAAAAGTGGGGAAGAGGGAATTGAAGAGGAAAAGATATCAACTGTGCTTTCTTAGCTGACTCTGCTGGTTCCATCTAAGGAAAGAAAATTAAAATTGTACAATATAGTAAACTATAGTGTTAGAATTTATGAAACTTTTAAAGTTTTAAACTTTTAAACATTTTAAGTGAGATTGTTTTTTCTGAATGATAGCAGATTCATTCAGCGATGGGAAAAACCAACTCCAAAGGGCATGATTGGAAAGATGCTGGGTGGGTAGATGTTACCCTTCATGACAGCTCATGTATCTCCAACAAGAGATTTAAAGGGCTTTAAAAACTTTTGCTATTGATTAGAGAATAAAGTAGTCTTAGACCACTTCTTCCTGCATCTACTTTGGCTCTATGTGTGTGGCACAAGAGCTTTCTAGGACAGATTGCCTTTCTTTTAGCATTTTCTTGCTAACGGTACAAATACAAGACCTCTGAACATTCATCTAGAGTTGATCTCAGAATTATAATGCAAGCCATAGGGTGAACTGGATCTGTCAGTTTAAATTTTTAGCATTCATATTAATTAGGCAAAATTATCTTATGTATATTATTTTATCTGTCATAGACTATGTAGTCAGCATTAGAAACTGCTAATGAAATAATTACATTTTTATACTTTTTCAATATTTAGTACATATTTTACTTTTATACCAGTTTGAACCAGCCATATCTGAAGTACTCAATAGCAACATGTAACTAATGGCTACTTACTATGTTGTACAGTACAGACTTGGAGTTAATTGCCTCTAAATTTGCCTAAGAAATTGTTATGGTTTGTGTCTAGGTGGCCCCTCCAACCCTTTTGTTGCTTGCAGCCACCTTGAACAGGTGTCTCTCAGCCATGCCATCGGGCCTTGGAGCCAATTGAGTACGGACTGAAACCCCCAAAACTGTAAGCTAAATAAACCTTTCCTTCCCTAATTTTGGGCATCAGGTATTTTGTCTCAACAAAGAGAGAAAAGTAACCAAGACAGAAATGAATGGAAATACTGGGCTGCAGAGAAAATAGAGAGGAAGAAAAAGAGTCAGAGTGAAAACTGAAAAGGCCGATGAAGGAGACAATCTGAAATGGTGGGATGAACATACAAACAGAGGGACTTAATGGTGATTGGTTCAGAGAAAATGTCTCTTAAATTCCTGCTTTTACTACCTGGTACATCTTTTTAACTTTAACTTGATCTATATCTCAGCACCTGTATATGTAGTCCATTAAATAACTATAGATCAACTTCTGCTTTACATTTTACATTTTACATCCAGTCCATTTTTTCTTTCTGATCTTTGGTTAAAGTCCTTAATCCAGATATACCAGCCTTCATTTCTCTGACAACTTATTGTCTACCTCCTGCAAAGAAAATGAATACATTTGGATGACTATGACTTGATTAGCAAACCCATGCTGTTTCCCAGTGATCATTACTTATTTTTGTTCAAATATTTACATCTTCCTGCTAACCAAATATGTTAAGGTCATTAAAATAGTTTTATACTATTATCATAGGATATAGTATCTTTAAAATGCTTAATTTCAAAGCTGTTGTAATTTGATACCTGTATTTCATAGTATCTTCAATATGTAAATATAAGTTGTGGTAGTATAGAAGCAATATTAATGCACCACTGAAACAATGTTTTATAATGACTTTTATCATAAGTATATTTGGAATTTTTAGTCCAGAAAATGGAATGTATTAGCCCATTGTTGTGACAAAATATCTGGGATAATCTACCTAACAAGAAGAAAGGTTTGTTTTGGCTCACGATTTTAGGAGTTCCTATTACCATATTTGACCTCTTTGCTTCAGGGCCTGTGGTGAGGCAGCACATCATGCAGGAAGTGTGGAGTGGAGACAACCTAGGAGCAAAAGAGAGGGAGGGATTGGAACCTCATTGTGCCCTTGAAAGACACATCCTCTATGACCTTAGTAGGCCTCACATCCTAAAGGTTCTGCTACTTCCC
The DNA here is from genome assembly GCA_004365215.1 of Cuniculus paca. Classification (NCBI taxonomy): domain Eukaryota; kingdom Metazoa; phylum Chordata; class Mammalia; order Rodentia; family Cuniculidae; genus Cuniculus; species Cuniculus paca. The sequence continues at coordinate 18,070 of RJWT010016062.1, read as the reverse complement.
AAGAGTCAAGAACCAAGCCTTTAACACATGGTCCTTTGGGGGTATATCAGATCTAAACTATAGCAGAAAACAAGGATAGAGAGAAAAAGAGCAATGAGGTGAGAGAAAAGGGAGAGCTTCATTACTGACATCCCAGAGTCTCCCCCTTCGCTTGGCTTGTTGAGGGACACCTCAGCCACTGCAAACATAGGAGCCCATTCCCTTAATACATCCTCTCCCTGATCTGTATATATTCTACTGGCACTGCCTTTCTGGAGAAACCTGGTGATAAAATGGTGAAAAACTGTCTTGATTCCCTGGGCTCTATGTTGCTTGACCTCTAGAAAGTCTGGAGATTGAATTGCCAGTGCCAGTCGTGTTTCCAGTAAGAAGTCTGAACCCCCAGGCACAGCTGAGTTTCCACCACTGGTAATAATTTTCATGTGTTGTCTCGCATTATTGCTGGAAGAATTAAGCACTGTCCACATAACTTTACCAGGAAAAGACAACAGAAAGCCTGTGACTGATTTCTTCCAAACACCTCCCTATAAGCCTTTTCCTTTGCTGATTTTAACTTGTATCTTTTTTCTGAAATAAACCATAACCATGAGTATAAGAGCTTTTCTGAATTCTGTAAGTACTTTCAGTGAATTATTAAGCCTGACAGTAGGCTTCAGAACCCCTGACACATTAATTCAAATGGTTTACAATAGTTTTATCACACAGGTTTAAGTCAAATTAAAATAAATATTAATTGTGTGCATTTTAAGTTAAATTCTCTGCCAAATACTTCATACGAAACACCTTATTTACTTTTTACATCAAGCCTTTAAGGAATGAAGCTCAGAGAAGTTAACGTGGGAAGACTAAACACAGCAAGCGGTGGAGCTGAGAAGTAAACTAGGCTGACTCCAAAGCCCATGCTCTCAACCACTGTTTTTCACACTCACTTGGATCAATGACATACTAACCTAACTTTAATAAAATGTCCATTCACTCAAATGTTCTAAGAAAGCTTTCCATTATAAAATAGTAACTCCAGGGTAAGTTCAGGAGTTCAGAAAGTAGTATGCCAGCCATTCAAGTTTATATAATAGGAGATGAATGAAAGTGCCTTTTTGATAAGATCCAAATGAGAACTGCATACTTCCTTGTTTCTCTCTCTGTCTACAGATCCCTTTAAAATCACCAACAAGGACTCCGTATTTGGCTTTCTTGTTTCTATAGTCATAACAGTGTTTGCTCTTCTGGTTTGTACCTTTCTGGCTTATGTTATCACGTGTTCTTATAGACTTGGGTGAATTTACTGCAAACAACTTTGAATGGATTTATATGGTTTCCAGAAAACTGAAATATTCATGGATTTCACATTGGTATAAAAAAAAAATCACAAAGTTTGGCATCTAATCTCTTGCAACCATTTCATTGTCTCACTTTTGTTGCACATTCCATCAGGAGGGTTTAAGTAAGTTCATTTTTTCCACTACATAATCAGTAACTTTAATAAACTCATCTACTGGCTGAGCACTCTGTTAAAAATCTCATGCACAATTTCTTCAGTGCAGCACTTTATTACCAGTTTTACTGTAATGCAATATTAATATAAAATGATGGCAAGTGGACTGTGGAGCCACTATTATGCATTTACAATAATATTTATACAAACAATTAAACTTTCATTTTATTAGATAGGACATGTCTATGCAAAGGGATCTTTTGCTCAGATTAAATGAAAAAATTGCAAGACTGTGTTAACCACTGCATTCTCTATCTGGATTTTCTCCGATTGCACTACAAGAACATCCAGTTTCAAATACTGTATCTGTCATCTGTATTTCATATCAAGGAATTAATCAAACTGATGGCGTAAAGAGTTTTTTTGCATGTTCATTACTTTAACTATTAATTTTTAAAAGCAGCAAATGTTGCAAGTCAATAGAATCCATAAAAATTGATTTATTGTGCAATTTTCTTCATACTCCTGGAAGCCAAGAGCTGATTCTGGGTATCCAATGCCTTCTATTTCTAAGCTACACTCTTTTTTTAAGGTAAATTATTTAGATGAAAGAAATGTAATCCTGTTTGAATTCTACTGATTTAAATTTGTGAGAACTGACCACATCAAGGAAATGTGGAATTTAGCATGAAAAAGAATGATACACTGAAATAATTACAATGTGAAAATCACAGGAATGTTAGTTATATTAAAAAGTGCAAAGGATCTTGATCAATCACATTTCTTCTGTGATATGGCTAACCTCAATTACACTCTGATAGAGAATTATGGTACACTCAGAACCTACTCATGCCATTTTTACTACAATGTCTCCTTTTAAACATACACAGGTTCCTTTAAACACAGATAACACATCTCATCTTGAAGTCGCTCAACACTAAACATTTTAGTGCTTTAATTTCAGAACTGAATTTGATATCCATCAATCTGTGTTTGAATCCTGAATCTTCGTTCTGTTTTTTACACTTTCTTATCTTGAACAACACTTAATCTTCTGAGTTTCAGTTATCATCTCTATAGTGTGTAGGTTATAGATATTACTCAGTAGGATTTTTAAAAGAATTAAAGAAGAAGACATAAAATATTTGTAGAAAGGATTTACCACAGTAGTATTCATTAAATGTGATTATTCTTTCATCCAGAAGTGCTTAGATCTTTAATAATATAATTTGATTATAAGAAATAAATATTTTTGAAAACACCACTTCTACTAATACTGTTATTTCCCCTTTAAACAAAATGCATAGTACAATTAGTCCTTTTTTTTTTTTTTTTGCGGCACCAGGGATTGAACCCATGACCTTGCGCTTGCCAGGCAGGTGCTTAGGCCACTGAGCTAGATCCCCGGCCCTGGAGTTTTTGAGATAGGGTCTCACTATGCCATTCAGGCTGGCCCTGAGCTCACTTTGTAGCCGAGGCTGGTCTTGAACTCACAACGATCTGCTTGTCTCAGCCTCCCGAGTACTGCGATTACAGGCATGAGCCACCACGCCCAGTCAATTAGTCCTTCTTAACTACAAAGGAAAATTTATAGCTTTTTAAATAGTACTTGAAGTACAAAGTGATAGTGTGAAATCTCAATATAATGAAGTCCAGCAGACTGATGCTTCTGCAATATGATGCTGGTCCCTTACTGAAAATTCTGTTTCCTGCACATGGGTTGCCCTCTTTCCCACGTCTACAGGTGAAAATAATACTGATTATTTCCAATGCCACTTTTAATTTTCAAAATAAAAATGTAAGATAGTGTGCTGTTTGTACTGAGGGTTAAGAACTGAGCAATACCCAATTTATCTCCTGCCATATTCCAGTGGAGATGGTTGTCATGCCCTACTGACTGCACTCTGCCAAAAAGACAAAAGAATAAGTGGATTTTAAACAAAGGTGAATTTGCATCCTTCTACTGATACCTCCTGCTCCTTACAAGTGCCTGCTAACCCTGCAGATAATGGCACATTGCTACCCAGGCCAACAACAACAACAAAAATACCCACAAAAAAAACCCCGATGAATCTTAAGTATTTTCTTCTAATTTTAAAATTTATTTTAGATACCAAAACACTAATTATATACTTTTTATGAAGGTGAGCAAGCAGAAAACAGTAAGTAGGCATATTAAAAGTCTTAGCAGTCCAAAAGAGGAGAACCATTTGAGCATTCAGAACATATGGACTCCGGTGAATCATAATTATTACAGGAAATTAGAATAAGTTTTTTGAGCTTGTAGGCATTCTAAATGAGACTCAGGAAATTCTAGACTGACAATAGAAGACCTTGATATAGTGATACAATTGTGGAGACTTAAAATAATAATTGTTGAATTTAAGAAAAGTTTTATTTTCCCAAAGATAGCATTTTCGATATCATGAAAACTAAATTAATACATTAGAAAACCAGAACTTAGATGAAGAAAATAATTGATGGAACATAATGAGAGAAATATGAGTCATGCCACATATCTATATGATTCAATTCATGTGTAACTTATGTTTTAGGAGATGAAAGATTTACAAAAAAAGTGATATTAAAAAATAGTATAATAAAATTTGCTAAGATGACAAAAGCCCTGTGTAATTAGTCTTTTTTAACTACTGTTAAACTCCCACAAGCTTTGTGACTTTAGCCAGAAGAAATTTCTGATTTTAAAGTTCTTAGATAATATCTAACAAAGATTTCATCAAAATAAATCAAGGTGTCCACAGCTCTCCACTTCTCCTTTGAGGTTCTGGGGTGATGCATTTCTTTGTTTTTCCTGGGTTCCAGGAATTACTCATATTTCTTGGCTTGTGGTGCCTTCTTCTACTATCAAAACCAACCTTGTATCTGTCCAACTTTGTTTCTCCTGTCCCATCTCTTCTTGAGGACCCCTCTTGACTAGATTGGATTCACTTGGATAATCTATTCTCCCCTCCCATCAAGGTCCTTAATGACATCTGCAAAGTCCTTTCTGCCCAAGGGGGTAAAATATTCAAAAGTTTCAAGAATTAGTATGTAGATATCGTTGAGAGTGTCTTGTGCTATCTACCACAATCTGACTCTTCATGTAGACATTTAATGGGTTCCTGGTAGAATTAATGCAAAGAAGTTCACACTTTCATATATTATAAATTTTAAAGATAAGAAAATTTAACAAGCATTTGGATTTTTAAAACTACTTACTATAGAAGAATACCCTTAGCATAAAACCTGTGAATCATTATAATCCAGCAAACTATCTTAGATTGATTATGGTTAATAACACAAGAAGCTGTTTCAAAACCTTGTATCTCAGAAGTTTCACCCAATAAAAGCACTTCTTGCGTGGGTATGACCCAAAGAGGGTTTCTGAGCAAATATTTTCCTTTGGCCTGTTCATGGAGATTCAAGCTGTGCTTTAAGGATCCATCTACCTCTCATTTATCAGATTCCTCTCCTTTCATGGTTAGAAAATAGGAAAGAGAAATAGTACGGAGACTCGTGAGGATTTTAGGGGGCCAGCATGGATGTGACATCTATCACTCCTGTTTACGTTCCATAACTTACATCTTAGCTACATGGCCATGGCTAATTGCCCAAATGACTTGTAAAGGGTTTCCCAGGAAGAACCAAAATGAGGTTAAAAAAAAAAAAAAAGTACTCTCAGCTACAGACAGATGATAGAAATGGCCTTCTTGAGATAAAAGTCCAATTCTGTATAATTCTATTTGTTACCCAGTTGTTATTCACTTGACTTCATATAAAAGATATGAAGACAGATATTTTAGTTATATAAAGTTACCCAAAGTCAATATCAAAAGGTATGTACTATAATCAGAAAACATATACGGAGTCCACTAAAAATGTATACACACTTCGGGAAAGAAAAACTTGTATAAATACTTTAATACTAAATTTATTGAAAATCATTAAATTAATACAAGTTACCTTTGGCCTGCATAATTACAAAAGATATTCAAAGTCTTGGCCATTAACTTTCAGACATTTATTAGTACAGCAAACTTCTTCTTGAGTAGCATTTTTAATTTCTTCTCTTAAGGCCGACAGTGTAGTGGGTTTTCTGTGACATTCGCTAGGATCCCCCATATGAGGGTAACAGCATCTGTTGAAAAAACATCATGCATTTTTCTTTTTCTGATATGTTTATATATTTATTTAGTGGACTCTGTATGTGTTTTTTAAGTCCACAAAATTTTTCTAAAATAGAAGTTGAGTAATTTATATCTGGATTCTCGTGTAGTAAAAGTAGAGAATACTTTTTGAAAGATGATGTATAATCATACAAGCATAAGAAAACACAAAGTACTTGGTAATAACAAGTCCTTTTCTCAGAATCGGAAAACTGGGTCATGTGGTCAGGAGTACAGACACTGGAGACAGAGCCAGGATGAGGACCTGCTGCTAGTGCTGGGGTTGTATCTCAATGGTAGAGTGTTACCTAGCAAGTTCAAGACTTAGTATTCAATCCCCGTTACTAAAAAAAAAAATTTAAAAATCTACCTTTACTTCTTACCAGCCATGTGACCTTGGGACAAACTACTTAACCTCCAAAATCTTCCTTCAGCTGTAAAAATGGAAATACCAATTTCTACTTCGTAAGTGTCTATAAGAACTAAATGTTTCATTTGAATAAGAATAATAAACATTTATACATGACATTTTAAGTGCCAAGTGCTTCTCTTATGTCTTCTAAGTAGTTGGCATATTAAGTCAATTATTTATATGAATGAAAGCCATCAGATAAATTGAGTATTAAAATATTAAAAGCTTATATTGAAATAAAACATGAGAAATATACATACTGTATTAATCACCCTTCTTTAGTTTGGACAATAAACCTGATATACACGATGGAGGAAAGGTTTATTTTGGCTCGTGGTTACAGAGGATTGAGTCCAGACTGACTGGTTCCAAAACAGAAATATCATGGCAGAGGGGCATGATGGAGGAACAATGTTCAACTCATGGCAACCAGAAAGGGAAAAGGGTATGAACCGGAAAGGGAGGGGCCTAGGCCAACATACAAACTTCAGTGCAATACCCCTAGGATCTGCTTCATTCAATTAAGCCCTACATTGTAATAAAACCATTCGGCTAATGAATTTCTTAATGAATCAGTCCAGTTGATGAAGTCAGAGGCCTCATGATCCAATTAGCGTTCTAAAGGCACCACCTCTGAATGCTTGTGTTTTTGAGAGACATTTTAGATCAAACCACATCATATACTATTGGTTTTTAGATGTGCTTATTCTGATGCTCAACAAATGCACTGAGTTTTTAGAGTCAACTATATTTTTTATTTTTAGAATCTGTGTATGACTATTTTACAAATCTACTTTTTATTTTTTATAATGTTCTATCCTTCATTATAGTTTCAATTATTTTTCTATTTTTAATCATAATTATTTTCTAGTCCCTATCAGATGATTTTCACTGGTCAGAGGATGTACATGTTTTTTTCATGTGCCATTAAAATGCAGCACCCAGCCTCCAAGGCCTCTATCTGGACTTAGAAACCTTACAAGGGGCTAAGTACTCTGTTTCCAGGCTTACCACATTATCTTTGATTCTGTTTCATATACTTGGTGTCAGACAGGTTCTGTCCTTTTACTTTCTTTACTTTAAAAAGTGAACTGAGGACTGAGGATTTATTTTGTCAAAATTGTGTTTTATCCATCATATTTTCATTTTTTTGGCAAAAGGTTGGATAGTGGGATCATCTATGTCAATTTACCTGCAATGTGTGGGACTGCCTCTTAAATCCCTTTACTGAAATTATGTAGTCTGACAATGAAAGCAAGCATGAAAACAAATTCTCTCAATGAAGGACTTCATTCATTAGTAGCAATTGTTGAATGTCTACCAGGTACAGTATTTGTGCTAGAGATACAGTGATGTATCCTAGCCTTCATGAAGATTACATTCCAACAAAATTAAACGATCCTTTAAAAATGTGGCAAATTAAAGCCAGGAAGGTGTTGGTTAATATATTATGAAAAATTAGAGTTATTCATGAAATTCAAATACATTAGAAAATATCTTAATGAAATTCAGTCTTCTTATTCATTGATAATATGATAATTTTATAAATATTTTAATGGATGAAGCTTTCAATATCCATTTCTTATATAAACTCAGAGTATAGAAGGACTAGATGGTCATTTAATATAAAATAATTTCTATTATTTTGAAAAATAAAATGCAGATGGGTGTGATGGCTCACACTTGTAATTCCAACATTCAGGAGGCTGAGACAGGAGGATTGTTGTGAGTTCAAGATCAGCCTGGGCTACAAAGTGAGCTCAAGGCGAGCCTGAACAGCATAGCGAGACCCTGTCTCAAAAATACAAGGACAGGGATCTAGCTCAGTGGCCTAAGCACCTGCCTGGCAAGTGTGAGTTCATGAGTCCAGTCCCCGGTGCCACCAAAAACAAAACAAAACAAACAAACAAAAAAAACCATGCAAGAAGCGTTACTATTAAAATAAGGAACAAGAAGAAACAGTTCACTTGCTATAATTCAGTATTGTTCATGGCATTACAATCAAACAAACGGAGAAGGAAAAGAAAATATTTTCGTTTATGAATTAGTAAAAATCAGTTTATAAATTATAATTGTCTAATTAAAATTCAAAAGCTCCAATTAAAAAAAAACTTTTAAAACATAGAAAATCTTAACAAGTTTGATATAAATCTAAATTTGTCATAAAACAAAAGACAAAATTATTTCAATTTAAAAAGCATTTAAAGACTCCAAAAGCACAAAAATAGATAATTCTACTGAGGAAAAAGAAATGACATGAGCTAGTGAAATAACATCCATCTTTTTTGACAAGAAGTCTCAATATTTAAGGATATCTATTCTCTCAATTAAATTGTAAATTGAGTGAGAAATCACTCTCTTGATGAATTTTGGAGGGAACTTGGTGAAAATAATCATTGGGTTAATTTAAAAGAGGAAATGGATGAGAACGGCTACCAAAATTTTGAAGAACCAGAGTAATGATAGGAATGGTGAGGATTATGTATTCATAAGATATAAGAATATATATACATTTACAATCACTAAAATATTGCACAGTTAGAAGACAGATAAATGGAACAGAACCCTGAATTCAGCAATTGCTTCAGATTAAGCAGAAATGTAGTACTGATAATGATTGCCTGTCAAATGCTGGGTGGGGAAAGAGACAGAATTACTTAATACATAGTACTGGACAAGTAAATAACTAAATCAGTTAAATCAATTAATGACAAGTTTTTTTAAGACTACAAAATTTTAGGGGCACTATATGTAATTTTTATATTCTTGGTTCAAGGACAGTGAGGTAAAATTTATCTATTCTCTCTTCATCTTCCATTTTCTCTTCTGTTTCTCATATAAACACATGGAATGAAAAAAGGAGTGAGACTAAATTAAATGAAAATAAAATATTATTCTAGTCTTCAGTACCTAAAAAAAATGACAAACTAGAACCCGTATTTATCATCTTTCCTTGGAAAATTCTTTTATGTTTGTTTATAATTCTATATATACATATACAATAAAAATTTATAAAGGACCAGGAGTATAATTCAGTGGTAGAGCACTTACCTAGCATACATACGGTCCTCGATTTGATTCATAGCACTGTAAAAGAATACATAAATAAATTGGGCAAAATATAAGAATTTACGTATCCATCAGGATAAGCTAGATTACACATACCACGGGATCTGATGGGTCTAAGGCAGAGGTTTATTTCTCCTTTATTGGTTTCTATGAGGTGACAGGTCCCAAAAATGAGGTACGGTGGATGAAAAGAAAACAAGAGACAAAGTTATGGGATCAAGGAACCACAGTCTGTAAGACTGAAGCCTCCACAGTAGTTTCTTGCTATTTATTAAAGTGTTTTCTTTACAAAAAGCAGAAGGGGGAAATGGGAGGGGCAAAGTACAAATAAGTGAGAACTTAATTGCTTAACTATCCTAGGGACCGTCTTTGGCTATGTCTGGCCTTCATATTTGCAGTTCTTTTGGACATATCTTAGCAAAGCATCTCGTGCTGTCTCAGCAGCATTGCACTGGGACTAAGGTCCTGTTTTCATTTCCTTTTACACTGGGCTTTAGTAAGACTTTCTCCAGAACAAACATTCATGTGGCCTAGCAGAGCTCAAAGTCGCCGGAGTTACAAGAGGTAAGGCTAATTTAAGACATGTCTTTTCCCACACCTCTTTTTGCTTCTTGTCCATCTTGAAATAACTACAGTCCTTGTCCACATAATCTTCCTTGAGAAATCCAAGGTGATGGAACACTTTTCTGGGTACCTGCAACACCATAACAGGAGGAAAGGAGATTTTGAATTATGATCTCACTGTTAAAGTTGGAAATAGCACATTACCTTCACTAAAACTTTCTTGGTGAAAGGAGTCCTATGGTCATTCCTGAATTTCACAAGGTAGAAGTTTATAATCTGCTAATAGAAAGGCATACCACATAGAGAGGTATGAAATGTGAGGGAATGGTTATGCTGTCTATTGCCTCTACCGAGCAGAGACAAACCAGTGATTTTTCCAATGACAGTAAAGTCTGAGCTTAAATTTCAGATCTGTGAGAAATGCCGGGTTGTCCCTAGATAAGGGTTGAATAGGGTTCTTTTGAAATTGGAAATGTAGATTAAAGGTAAATTATCATCCTGACCTCTACTGATGAAACAGGGATAAGATTACGTCAAAGCACAATTCCTGTTAAGAATGGAGAAGGAAGAAAAAGACATGGCAGTCTCTGGTCTTCAGCAAATCTGAAATCCCACAAGCTTTGTGGTTGGTTATTTCCAGTATAGGCTGTCACTGCCTTTCCTGGGGACAGCTTCCCAGCTGCTGTTCCCTGACCATTGACTCCTGTCTCAGAGGTGCCTCCTTTTCAGTTTTTCCCCTTAGCACCTTCTAAAAAGCACAATAGAGATCATAAAAAATACATTTGTTTTCAGCTTTCTCAACTGTTTGCATGTTGTAGTCATATTTGAAGTCTTAAATAATCACAATCTCTTCAAGGTCAGATTTGTGGCAATTTCAATGCAAAAATGTTGTCTACTTCTAATTATTTGCTTTCATTTAGCTGGATGTTCTAGAACTACATCCACATGTTTTCACAGTTTAACTGTCCTACTTATCAAAATGGATATGTTGACTTTATCAGGCTGGGGTTTAGAAGGCTACATTTTTGGTCTCCTTTACCTGAATTTATGGGAATTGGCTAACATGATTAGAGGCAGAGAAGTCTCATGACATGCCATTTGTAGACTGAAGGACCAAAAATTGCTATGAAAATAGTAGTATATTCAGTCCAGATTCTAAAGCCTGCAGACCAAGGATTGGGTAGAGGGACTCTTATGTAAGTTTTGAAAACTGAAGGTCTGAGATCTCACAGCTCAAATGCCCAAGGACAGAAGACTAATACTCCAGTTTAGGAAAAAAGGCTAATTCTCTCTTTCCTCCGCCTTTCCCCCCTTTTATTCTATCATCATTAAGTTGAATTTCTTTCTGTTTACTGAACAAAAAAGTCTTTACTGTAAAATCTATAATTATGCTTTGTTTTTCTTCTCTAAAGAATCGCTGACCTATAACCTTTAAACTATATAAATGTTTATTTTATGAAATTACAACTGTTAAAATATTTGAAAGAAGTTCGTTTGACAACTATGCTTCAACTAGTGGTTTTATTTGATCACCACCTTACTCTATTTATTTTTATTATATTTAATGAACCAGGGCATAAAAACTGTCAAATATTTTATTAAGTTATAAATCATTTTGAAAAGAAATCAGCACACCCATAATATATATGCTTCCTTTTATGTATTTTTATGCATGTATGTATAAATAATTAATTCAATAATTTGCCTTATTCAGTTCCTTAATCGACTGTGAACTTTTTCTATGTCTATAATATGTAACTGTGTCTATAATAGGTAACTATAATATGTAACTTATTTTGGTATGTAATGGGAGGATGTTTTAACTACATGTGTTAATTACACTGTCATATTTTGAACATATACACCAAAATGTTTGTGGTGATTACATGTGAGAGTCATAATTTGTCTTCTTATTTTTGCCTATTTGTGTTCTCTAACATCTCTGACATGAATGTAATTATTTTATGAAAAACTTTTAAAAATCAGAATATCTGTTACTCATGCTTTCACATTTAAATCAAATCTAGGTCATTAGGCCTTTCTTGGTCACTCCATCAAAGGAGGCGTCACTCTTCTTGTGTCTTTTACTTTGCATGATTGTTTCACGTAGCCCTTGCTTTTTGTCAAATTCTTCTCTTCAGATTCATCAGTTCTGTGGGCACAAGCACTACAGTTTTCCACAACAATGAATGGGGACAATCAGCTTCACATTCAGATCATCTCCAACTGGCATCAAGAACTTAGTCACTCTTATCACTTATGTGATTCTGTGTGGCTTAACTATCACTATGAAGCAGCCATATCTAAAACACAATAAATAGTTTATATATGATCCCCTTTTAAAAAGCTGATTTTTGAATCTTTCCTCTTGGAGTCACCTGAAAATTGAATTTCAGTGTGCAAAACATTTACTTTTGAATTCTCAATTTATTGACTTTTTCTCTTTGCCAATTAGTATACCTAAAACTTATTTGGTATCAGCAAGAAGAAATGGGCCTGCTCAGCTTACTCTGGACATCTCTGTTATCCTCTTAAACCTCTTTATTTTGATCTTAAAATCTATCTGCCTATCCAAAAAATTTTAACAGAGTCCATCCTGGCAAGTCTGCATGATGTGAGAAATGGATTTTATGTTACTTTGCGTCTTAGAGATACCAGGTGCTGCTAAGAATATAAATGTCTCACTGCCATATACATTTGTATTTTCTCCATTGTTTTGCTCAAGGTGATGTTCAAGCCCTTTGGCCTTTTGTGCCTGGTGAGGAGTCCTTGTTAGGACTTGAATAATGCTCAGCCTGCTTGACTTGCAGAATTATGATGCCTGGAGACAGTTCTTTTAAAAACCCTTCTGTTGCCCTTATCTAAACATTTCATTAAATGGCAATTTCAAGTGTTTCAGTTGGTTCTTAGTCAAAATAAGAAAAATATTTTAGAAAGAGTTTTCAAAATACTTAGAAGGGGCATTTAGTGGTGTGCATATTTTTTCAAATACTTGGGTTACTTTGGGCTTCTCATCAGTAAGATAATAATCTCTTTAAAGCAAAAAGCTTATGTTGTATAATAAGACCTTTTAAAAATTATTTATGTATTTTCACTTTAGGCTGTTGTACAACCTTGGGTGGGCATTTGAAGACACCAAAATATACCTGCAAGAGGGTTGTGGATTAAGTAATAAGTGGTAAGCCTCCAACTGAGGCTTTGTGTTTATCATAATCATCTTGGAAAAGAAAATATTCAGACTAGTAATGATTCTGGACTACCTGCTGTGGAGGATTTCAGCCTCCATGTAACATTTAATAAAACATTATCACTAGACGTAAGACTGTACTGATAAGAAGTGCCTTTAGAAGAAGTCAGAAGAGTGATCTATTGAGGTACAGAATGCAAACCTTAGAAACAATAAAGTAAAAACAAGATTCATAAAGGCAGAGATAAAATTTTTACCAAAACTCATAAAAAACAAAGTAAATGAGAAAAAAAGAAAAGGAAAAACATACAACAATCTATCTAAAATCCAGTACTTAAATAGATAAAGGGAGTTCATAAATGAAACCACACACTGCAAGCAAAGCAAGAAATGAATGGGAGAAATATATTACTAGCATGGAGCAAAACAAAATTCAATAACCTTGGGAGTGAAATATTGCCTCAGCTACATAATGGACTCAGTCTTTGGTCTTATGAAGCTCAGAATTGTGTAAATTTTCATTGTGTCAAGTTTCTCACATTTGGGCTTCACTGATTATACTATATTACTTTGCTAACACCAGTCTTCCTTATGTGGTGTTTGTTTTATACCTTTTTTTTGGATTTTGTACTTGTTAAAAATCAGTGTAATTTTTACACTGAGGTATTTGCCCTTTGATTATCCCGAAGTCTGTCCCAGTTGCTGGTTGGTATAATTTTAAAGTGCTGACCTGAGCTCATAAACCCCATCACGACGAATCATAACTGCCTGAGAAACTGCTCTTTTGGGGTGAATATTTCAGCTATAAGTTGTTTGGGGGGTATCACTTATCTGTTGGCCTTGTTTAGGAATCTTATGCTAACTTTTAGTGCTTAATACAGTTTCAAAGGAAAGCTTCCTTCTCTAAGTTCAATAGAGGCTCAATTAAACTTTAGGACTTCAAATAAGACCCATATCTTTAAAACTTTATGCTCTCTAACTGTACATTATTAGGACTGTCTCTATCACAATGATCTAAAGTACTTAGGAAGTGCATTAGCTTTTATAGGTCACCAAGATATTGTTTAGAACTCACATTTTTGTTCTAATGAACTAATTTCTGTGTTCTTCACTTTTATGTCTATGTCTCTGTTGGAAACTTCTCATGATGAAAAATTATTGAATTAATATATTTTTATTTTTAATCCCATGATTGATTATTAAAGGCTAATATCTCTTTGCCATTTGAATATAGGTTGATTCTTTTTTTCCTTTTTAGGCTGATTTTCTAAGTGTTACATTTTATTAGAAAATAAGCGAATACCTTGATCAGTACTTTAAAGTCCTAACTGGAGTTTACAATCTTATGAAACAAAAAATAAACATGCATAGTATCAATGAAAACAGAAACAAGAATAATTCATTTTTCTTCATGGATAATATGTTATTAAGAAATTTTAGTGTGCATTTGACCTTAAGGTAAGATGGATGTGCTTCTCAAAGATAGGATATATTTCTTTTTCACAGTGGCCTTTATGAAAATTTTGGACATTAATATTTTAAGATCTTCTTTTAAAATATTTTTTAAAAGAATGAGCTGGTCTATAGGACATAGCCCAATTTCTAATAAGTTTCTTATAAAAATTTCAGGAAAGAATTTAACTCTTTGAATGTAGCTGGCACAAATATCACATTTTTGTTCATTTAATAAAGAAATACTTATTGAGATACTGGTGTCTCTGTACCTTTTTAGATGCTTTGAGGATACAAAAGGTAAATATATTGACTTTGTGATTCAAATACAAGCAAATTATTAACAATGTAAACTGAGAACAAGTGAAACTTTAACTAAAAGTAGAAAGACAACTAACCATCAGCTTGTTGTTACTGTGCTATTTGAGATAATCAATTTACAAGAAGAAAATATGTGTTTTATCTTTAGAGGTCTCAGTCCATGGTCAGTTCACTATTGGCTGGTATGAACACTTTGGGGCCTGTGATAGGGCAGCATAGCATGCAGAAACACATGGCAGAAGAAGCTGCTTACCTCTTGGTGGCTGTGAAGCAAAGAGACAATATTTCCTTTCAGGACATATCCACAAACACCAAACTTTCTTTCACCAGGCCTTATCTCTTAAAAGTTCTACCATCTCCCAATAGTGCCACAGGCTGGTGACTACGCCTTTAACACTTGGGCCACTGTAGCATACTTACCCACACGATAGCCACATCAAAATATATAGAAGATATTGGTAAAGGCAAAGATTTGTCCTGGCATATAGACATCATTTGGAAAAATTCTAAAGCAGGGGTAGTTGATGTATTAGTCATATTTCCTTGCTAATACACAATACCTGATGCCTACAATTTAAACAGGAAGAGGTTTACTTTGGGTCATGGTTTTTAGAGGACTCAGTCCATAGTCAGCTTGCTCCAAAGCATGAAGGACATGGTGGAGGAAAGTTAGTTGCACATGCCACAGCAGCCAGAAAGCAGAGAGAAGGGAGGAGGCATGGAGGGAGGCTCACTTCCAGGTCATACCCTCAGTGTCCCAGATCTTTTGAACAGACCCCACCTCTTAGTGGCATACCTTCCTGTGGACTCATCAATGTATTAGTAAATCAGTGGAAAGAGCTTCCTGGAGTTCAACCATTCAAACACCCAGAGAATCCTACAGCCATGACTTCAGGGAGCCTGGCTACTGCTTCCACTGACAGCAGA
The DNA here is from genome assembly GCA_004365215.1 of Cuniculus paca. Lineage (NCBI taxonomy): Eukaryota > Metazoa > Chordata > Mammalia > Rodentia > Cuniculidae > Cuniculus > Cuniculus paca. Next base: position 2,537 of record RJWT010016062.1, on the reverse strand, counting down.
CATTAGTGCTGGATTTAGGGACATGCAGAAGTCAGGGAGGCTTCTACTCAGATTTGAGAAGAGGGCCTGGGAGGGTAGGCAGTATGTCCATAAGAAAGCACTGTGTGAAGCTGTGAGAGTGAAGTGCAGTGGTAAATTCAGGAAGCTGGAGATGCCAGAAACATGAAACATCTGCTGAGGAAAGTGGCAGGTAGTAAGCAGAGCCCACCCAAGAGAGAAGACATGTGGTCTACTACTAGCAATGCTATAGGGATAGGGTTGCTTGGGCCTTTTGGAGCTCACGTCTCACCACAATTTGACTGGGTCCTGGACATGGAACTATAGGACTAATGTTTACCCTACTGAATTTCAGCCTTACTTTGCTTCTATTCCTTTCTATACTCCTACTTTTCCATTTTAGACTAGGAATGTCTGTCTTGTAGCAGTATATGTTGGAAGTGTTTAATTTTCTTTTATATATTTTACAGGGGGTAACAGGTAAGAGTTTGCCTTAAATCTCAGATGACACTTTGGACTTGGACTGCAGTTCAGCAGTACTGTAACTGTTAAATCTTTGCAGACTCCTAGAGCTGAATAAAATGCATGTTTCATAAAAAGATGAACATAAATCTTTTCAGGGCCAGGGGTGGAATATTAGGATCATGGGGACAATATACTCAGCAGTGAATTAATCCACCAATGCTGTAGTAGATGAATGCACTGTTTTAAAGTGCAAACTGGTCTGAGGGCATGACCTGGAAGGGTATAACTTCCTCCAAGGCTTGTCCCTTCACTCTCTGCTTCCTGGCAGTCATGATACGAGCACCTTTCCTCTGCCAGACACTTTCACCTTTCCCTTCCTACTTTGGAGCCAGCTGACCATAGACTGAATCCTCTCAAACCCATGAACCAAAGTAAAATTTTTCTCCTTTAAATTGTGGATGGTGGTATTTTGTTCCAGCGATGAGAAAGTAAAACAGAAGGGCTATGTACTACACAGAAAGTACATGTTTGTTAGTGAGTATGGAGGGTAGATGGGTGAATACATGACAGCTAGCTAGCTCTATTGGATTAAAGATATTCTGCTTAATGTACATACATTTGATTTTATAATCACCAAGTCATTCATAGAAAGATTCAGAAAATATTATTACACATCCATCTCAAAGACATACAGATGTGATTTCAAGATATTCCTGAAAGTATTTATTTTTTGTTTATGCATTTCAATTTCTCTGACAATTTTTAAAATACCAGATATTACTCTATGTGAGCAAAACAAAATTGAGTGATGATGCTTTCCTGGTTGTCTTTTTAAATTAGTTTTGCTCTTTCTTCCTACCTGCTTTCCTATTTTCTTCCCTGTCTTCTCCCTGTCTTTTTATTAACCATTCACAAGTTTTTAGCAACTGCAAAAATTTTACAGGAGAAATAAAGGGACCATTAGAGTGATTACTAACTTGTTTTCAAAGTTGGTGGGGAAAATGTTTTTCTAAGTGAGAAAAACTGTTGCTTCTTTTACCATTCTTTTATGCATCTTAGTTAATCTTAAACTTAACTTTTTCTGATTTAGTTTCTGTCCCTTCATTGTGTGTTCTTGTACAGATGCAACATATAATATTAAAATATTTTTTTATTTATTATTCAATGTACTTATTGATTGATTAGTTGGTTGCAGTACTAGGGATCGAACTAAGTGCTGACATGGCAGCCAAATGTGATACACTAAGCTACATCCCAAGCCCATATTTTATAAAAGCAAATTCAGTTCATTAGAGCTCTTTGTGATTGTTTTTGTGATTTTTGTTTCCATTGATACATTTTATTCTTTTTTTTTTAAGTTAAAAATTCCTTAACGTTTTATTCCTGGTACCACTACCACAATTTACAGGGCAATAGACCTGATGTAATGAAAAGAAAGAAAAAGCCAAAGCTACAACAGATAAAAGACCTCAGGAATGTACATCTAATTTACACTACATTGCATTAATAGCTGCACTTTTTGCAAACTGTAGCTATGACAGTCCTGAACCAGAAGGGTTTCCTGTTTAAGCTGCAGTAACTTTTCTGCCTATGGATCATTGTTCTTTCTGTGGCAGATTTTTATAGCTCCTCTAATGCATTTGGGACGACTGTCTCAAAGTAACCTGCAGCTTTCCTGACAACTCCTCACTCTCTCTCCTGCTAAGAACTGTAGCCCTTTTCTGTTTTTTTTTTTTAAACTTCTGCTACCATATCCACCACTTCCACCACCAGATCCATAACCACCACCATAGGGACTGCCAGAGCTTCTGCCACCAAAACTGCCCCCCTTCATGGGTCCATAATTTGACTGCTATTGTCCACTGTAATTTCCAAAATCATTATAGTTCCCACCACTACCATAGTTACCACCACCAAAATTTCATCCTTTGTTGTAACCATCATATTCTCCTCCACCACCATATCCACTACCTTGGTTTCCATATCCTGGTCCACCATAACCTCCTCTACTACTGTAACCAGGTCCACCACCATAGTTCTCACCATCACCTCCAAATCCATTATATCCACCATTG